>OY720347.1:1095671-1346836 GCA_963082975.1 Labia minor | reverse complement strand
ATCAACAAGTAAAATTGAACTGGCAATTAGATTTATAAATAAATAATAATGTGAATTTATGTATTATACTTAACTGGTACATGTAGGATAGTAGGATAACACACAAATAAATTAATAATTTAATTTTCTGAATGAATTATTTAAAGAATTTCAATGAACATATTCTCAAAATTTGAAAAAGTGTTAAATAGATATTTTTATGTTCGATTGTATATAAGTAAGTACTAAAATTCTCAATGGACCCACTTGTCTACTTATTTATCTGTCTATTTATTCTAGTATTCTAGTAACTTTACAAGTGGCGGGGGTGGACAATGATTAACATAGTATGTAGTATATAGGAGTATACCATCATTTTCATGTTGATACAAAGCAGAGATGAACAACCACCCACGTCCCGCCAAATACATAGTACAAGAATATCATTTTATTGTGGTATCCTAAACTTTGGATTACTACTTGTAATAATATTAATTATACTAATAGCCACAAATAGGAGACAATTTTTGAAGACCTTGAAACAGACATTTATTATGTGAATTATTCATTAAATATTTCAAGTTGCATAATTTATTAAGTGTGTGTGTTTTGTCTGTAGCCCGCAAAGAAATGGCAAAATAAAAAAGTTTTCTCCTCCCCATGTCTATAGAATATTTTTTCAAATGTCCAATTCCATCCAATTCCATCCAATTGTCATCAACAAAGAGCCAAACACATGCTGGTTTAATAAATATTATTTCTTAATTTTAATTTAAATATAATATTTATATGTGTTAATTAATGCAATTGAAATTTGCGAGATAGTCGAGTGGAGACACTCCAGATTTTTTTTTATTTGTCTCTTCTCAACAAATAAAATGAATGTGTTTTGTTTTCTAATCTTTTTCTATTTGGACAGATTCTTTTCACCACTCCCACTTTCTTCCTCGTCATTGATATTGGACCATTTCGTTGAAAAGGAAGGAAGGAAGGAAGGACAAGCAACATGTTGCCTATCACATTTATATTCTTTCTTTTTGTTTTTGTTTTGTCGTTATTTATTCATCTTTCTTTTATATTATTATATCCAATGTCAGGAAAGATAATAAATGACAAAAAGAAAAAAAAAATTGATAATATTGATTCCAGAAGCGGAGAGACATGAACGGATGAATGATGATATGATGATGAAGACATGAGGACAATATCAATAAGATATTATTAGTGAATTGGTTCAATTGGAATTAATAAAAAATAAAAAAACAAAAACAGATAAAATGTAAGAAAATAATATAATTAATAGTAGTGAAGTACAATATACAGACCTAATATAATTATATTAATATAATTTTTCTTTTTCTTTTTCTTTCTTTCTGTAATTTTAATACCACCATACTACTTTGCCATTGGATTCTTTTTTTAATTCCAAAGAAACTTTTACAATTTATATAATATATTTTATTCAATAAATATCTATTCTATCTATCTACCTTTATATATAATAAAAAGGTTAAATATTTATATTTTAAATAATAATAATTTATTAAGATTGTCAACTTCATTATCAAATGTATTTAAAATTTATTATATAAGTTTTAAGAGAAGGGTAATGAAAAAAAAAAAACAGGGAGGGAGGGATGGTTTAAAGGGTTGTTAAATTAAATGAAATGAAACCACCACTCGAAAGTTTTGAATTAAGCTTAGATGATGAATTTCTGTTTCAATCTGTCTTTATATTTTACACCCACACCCTTACTATTACTATAGAACCTTCTCTCTCTCTCTCTAGGGCATATATATATATATATATAAGTGTGTGTGTGTGTGTGTGTGTGTGTGTGAGTATCTATCCATATAACTAAGCTTCCTTTCATTGATTTTTGGTTGGATACCATTTAAAGAGAGAAAGAGAGAAAGATAGAGAGAGAGAGAGAGAGAAATAAATTGGGGTTATTTAAAAAAAAAAAAAAACATTTAATAAGAAAGAAAAAAAGAATTAATTTTTGATGATGATAATAAAAATTTTATTTAAAAATTTAAATAATAATAAAAATGAAAATGTGATGTATGAATTCCTACCCATTTCATCGATAATTGGTGCCATACGTAATGTAACACCAACTAAGAGGACACTCATGAGGAGTAGAAGACATGCCGTTGCAATAATTGTCCATCGGGCCCGTTTTGGTAAATCTTCAGGATCAATGGCTCGTGGACGGGCCGGTGCTCTGGACAATTCACCGGCCGCCTGCATTGCCATCAGCTGTCGTCGTCGACGACGTCTACGACGGCGACGTCGACGGCGTTCCTCTTCTTCTCGTTCTTCTTCATCCTCCAAAATGTCAATGGCGACGGCGGCCGTTCTTGAAAGGAGCGCTTCACTATAAAAGAATAAAAAAAACAAAGCAAAAATTTTAGCTACTTTTTTTTTTTTTAATGATTTCAAATTTAATTTACGAGTAATATTATAAGAATATTATAAGAATTATTATTTTTGGGAAACGATTTTTATATAAATTTCAATATTTTATACATGAACATGTTTTGGATTATCCAAATTAGATCAAATATGCTATTGATAAGCTGTTTTATAATTTTATCATTTTAAAGGTAGAAGGAAGAACAAAAAAAAAATCATGTAAAAATTCAAGTACGTTTTATTCAGGGGGTTTGCAAGTTTCTAGAGATTGCAGATGGAAAGCTTTCGTTGACCACCTCCTTACCATGATAGTACCTATTTTAGCTATTGACAAGGGAGAGTCTGAAATGATAATAACAAGTCAGGACAGGGTGAACATCCAGTAACTTTCACTAACGAAGTTAGTTCAAATAAAATAATATTTTTTTAAGTGTGTTATTTTTTCAACTCATATAAATATAAAATTTTTTCATTGATAGATGATGAAATGAGTGAGATATTAATCACTACAGTCACCTAATTAAAAATTAATGAAATTTCCCCCCCCCCCCCTAATTTATTATGATTATTATTATAATTATAATAAATCAAATTTTTCATGAAATATTAATATTAATAAAGTATCATATGTAAATTCATGTGGTCCATTCATTTTTTTAAATTCTAAATTATTTGAATCGTGTGATTACGGTTGCATAATCAACAGGGGTTTCCATAAATTAACTTTAACTGAATGTACATTAACTTTTATAACTTTATGGTTTATTTTATAAGTGCCAATATCACTAAGAGACGATATATTTAAATATTTAAATAAATCAGTATTTAACATCATAGATGGTCAGTTCATCCACGAATATATATTTTATATTGTAATTATAATCAAATATTATAAACTGAAGGACTACGCTTCTTTGCTATACAATAGAATATGAAGGTAGGTTAAGGTAATTATCCTATAATAGGAATTCTGATGGTATTTAGTTGTTTTTTTTTATATTTTGAAATAATTTAAATAATCATAAATTGTATAGATATCGATTGATATGATAATATGTGTTATATGCACTTAATCATTGAGATTTTTGATGTGATATGAAGAAAAAGTTGTTGAATACTTGTAATGTCAACATCTACTAATAAATTAAGAAAAACCATTTTAAGAGCCGGTTTATCAATAGCAACCCTCCCCTATATTAATTAATTAAACAAACAAATGAAAAACATGAAATTTGTTATAATCAAAATATGATATCAGGCGGATATGGTGTTTGAACAAAAATGAATCATCTACTGATTTGATATAACATGTCTTTTTTATTTTATTTTATTTATTTATTATTTTTTTTTCTTTTTAATGATGGAAGTTGTCAGATGTCTATTTTCAATTTGTAATTTATCATTTCCAGATGAGAGAAATGAAAAATAAATAAATAAATGATAAATATTTATTATTTCTCTTCTAAAAATTAGAAAACAAGAAAGAAATCAATACATATTGAATTCATATCCGTTTTCTTTTTCGTTTTGATTTTTGTTTTGTATTTTATTGATGATGTTGTTGTTGTTGTTGTTGTTGTTGTTATTATTATTAGTATCTGAGATTGTGTATTTAATGAGAAAAAGAAAAATTCTAAATTGTGTGTTCTATTATTGACTTCTCCTCTCCTATCGTTAATTCAATCCAAAACAATAATCTTTTTATTATACATATACAATATTAGTTAAGACTGATTATAAAGTAAGACAAACTGTAAAAATAAATGTTTAAAATATGAATTTTCTCCCTTTTTACAGCATCTAATAAATAAATGTTCTATTCTACATAACTGACTGACAACGAATATGTAACATAAAATAAGAGAAAAGAAATAGAATATTAAAAAATTATATTAATAAAGAAATTATATTAATATATAATAATATATTTTTTAATTATTTTGTTTCTATATTATTCTTATTTTTTACACCACAAAATGCTGTTTTTTTTTAAATTTTATATGTGATAAATACAATTATGCAAATTTTTTTTTGTTATTTAAATAATTATTTCAGTTTGAGAATCTTCAATTGTTTCTATAAATATTGAAATATCCATGCAATTTTCCACAAAATATGATAACTTAACCAAGAACATATACAAAATTACTAAATTTTAGGCCAAAATAAAACATATATTTACATTAATATTATGTTGACAGTTAATAATAATAGAGAAAGAATTGAGTAATTTAATGAAAATAAGTTTCAGTTGTTTGAAAATAAATAAAAAATAAAAATTAATAAAAACATACACTTTGAAAATTTATAAGTAGGTATTTATTTATTAATTCATCCGAAAATTAAATAATAATAATAATAATAATTTAAATATATTAGAATATATAAGTATTGTATTAAATAAATATAATATATTATAAATATATAATTGAGAGAGAAAGTAGTAGAAGAAATATTATAAAAAAAAGAATAAATAAATTAATCAATCAAAGAATATAAATAAACCCATTATACTCTTTGAAGTTTTTTTTTTGTGATCATTAAAGATTAAAAAAAAATAAATTTTGTTTCTTTTAACAGAAAACTAAATAAATAAATAAACAATCCAGAATGTTAATGAATGTTGTGTATATTGGGGAGGGAGTCTATTTATTTTTTATTTTTCTTTCGAAATAATTATATAATATAGTTACAATTATTATTTAATTTCATTTTATAAATTTAAATTAATATCTTCTTATTAAATTAATACTTAAATAGTTAATTTAATACTTAATTAATTAGTTAATTATTTTATTTTATTTATTTTTGTTTATTGGAGGGTAATTAATTAAATAATTAATTTCAATCAATTCTATAAATAAAATTTAAATTTTTTAATAATTCTAGTAAAAATGTTTAAATTATTTGTTTATTTATTTTTCAAAAGAACTCTTCATAATAATAAAATTATTATTTATTTTTTATTAATATTTTTTTGATTTATAAAATTAAATTGTTAAGAACATTTCTGTTGTTTTAAATGTATTACTTTCTCTCTCTCTCTCTTTGTCCTTGATGGAGAATCATACATATATTAATTTCCAGCCCCTCTAGCACATAGGTTCTTAAACTTATGTACTCCACGGACCCCCACTTGAAAAAAATTTTTTTGACGGACCCCCATCACAACTTTAGGTACTTTACGTCATTTTATTAATTAATTTCTGGCTTACGATCTCATAAGGACAAGGATATATGATGAATATTTCTAACAGTGATTGGTGAATAACGATTTTTTTGCATATTGTAGAACACATTTTATTAGAAATTATAATATTGAAGAAAGAAAATACAAACATTGTCATAGCAACAAATCTCACAAATTATAATGGGTACTTACATTAAATTCATATAAATATTTTATAATTTTTTTCAGAAAATATTAAATAAGAAATATTTTAAAAAATAACTGCATCTATCTCATTAAATATAACTTACATATTTAATGAGATGTATGCAGTTGTTTTCTTGAAACAAGAATCTCAATATCTGGCTTAATATTGGAAACTTTTAATCTAAGATCCGGCTCTACATTTAATTTGTTTCTATATTTAGACTTAATATAAAATAGTACCGAAAAAGCTTGTTCGCATAAATATGTTGTGCAGAATGGAATCAAGTGTTGAAGTGCTTTATTTGCAAGCGCAGGATAATCTGACCTGAGAAGTAACCAAAAGTTGCTCAATTCAGTTTTGTTAAATTTTAGTTTATAAGTTGTATCACATGATAATTCCACGAGAATATCTTGTTCAGGTGCAGATAAATGTTTAGCATTTGTAATTTCCATATTAAATGGATCTCTGATCCAGTTATTGCAAGGATCAGGAGTAGAAAAATACTTCCTGAAGTTGCTTTTCAAAGTAATTAAATGTTCAACAAATAATTGACGCGTTTGATTAAGCAATTTTTCACTGGAGCTTTCTATGAAATCATTGAGAGTTGGAAAAGACTCATATACACCGTTCTGGATGCGTTTCGACCACAAGTCGATTTTTTTAATCATTGCTTCTATTTTATCTTCAACTTTAAATATATTTACAACAGTACCTTGCAGGCTCAAATTAAGTTCGTTCAATTTTGTAAAAATATCAGTCAAGTAAGCCACCTTAGCTAACCAGATAAAATCATTGAAACATTCGGTCAGTTCAAAATGCGCATCTATTAAAAACAATCGTATTTCATCTCGAAGCTCAAAAAGGCGAATGAGTACTTTCCCGCGGGACAACCAACGTACATCTGTATGTAATAATAAATGTGTATGTTGACTACCCATTTCCTCACACAAAATTTTAAAAACTCTGGAATTAAGTGGACGAGCCTTAATGAAATTGACAATTTTAACTACTTCGTCTAATGTTCTTTTCAAATCTGGTGACATATTTTTGGCTGCTAATGATTCTCTGTGAATGCAGCAATGATTCCAAACAACCTGAGGCGCAACATTTTTAATAAGAGCAATCAATCCAGTTCTTGTACCTGACATTGCACGAGCACCATCAGTGCAAATTCCAACACATTTTGGCAACTCTATTTCATTTTCGGTTATAAAATTATTCAAACTGTTAAATATGTCATTAGCTGTCGTTCGTGAAGGTAGTGAATCACAAAACAATACATCTTCTTGTATTTGATTTTCAAACTCATATCTAATGAAAGCTAACAAATTGGCATTATTAGTGACATCAGTACTTTCATCCAATTGTAATGAGTAATAGTGACTTTTGCGCACTCTCGATATTAATTCTTCTTTTATATTACATGACATGTCTTCAATCCTATTCTTAACCGTATCATTTGATAATGAAATCAAATTTATATCGTTTGCTGCTTTAGTTCCTAACATTATATTTGTAATTACTTTTGTAGCAGGAAGAATTAATTGCTCTGCTATATTATGCGGCTTTCCTGCTTTAGCAATAAGTAGAGCTACTTCATATGATGCCATTACTGCTTTCTTACTCATACCACCAGATCCCGTCTTTACCATCAATTTCTGACTTGAATTAAGTTCTTCTTTTTTCATTTTAAAAAATTCGATAGACTTACTAACATGCTCGCTAAGCTTTGTTTGTAAATGACGTCTGAGATTAGCAGGTTTCATACTTTCATTGGATAAACTTTCCTGACATAGAACGCAGACTGGTCTTTCCACATCATTGTTGCAAATATAAGTAAATCCAAATGATAAATAATCATCCGAATATTTTCTAGTTTTGCGTTTCTTGGTAGAGTTTGCTGTTGATGCCTCATCATCTGATTCTTTCCGTTTCTGTGTTGAACCAGTTTGTAGCCAACGATCCATTTTATGGAGTAATTTATTAACATTGAACTACAATAATATAAATATAATATAAATATAATATAAATATAACGAATTATTATTTACTAGCTATGTTTTAATATGATTTTAAATGAATGTTTTAATATCATTTTAAATGAATGTTTTAAATCATTTTAATAAATGTTTTAAATCATTTTAAATAAATGATTTAATATCATTTTAAATGAATATTAATTTATATAATAAATATATTTCGTAATTTGATTCTAAAATATTATTAATTTCGTAATTTGATTCTAAAATATTATTAATTTCGTAATTTGATTCTAAAATATTATTAAAATAAATATTTTTTATTCATAAAACTAACTTATACTTACTCTCAAAAACAGCCTTTCTGGGAAATTGCAAAATGTGTTTAGTGTTTTTATAAAATAATGATCATGCAAATTACACTAAAAATTAAAAAAAATTATTAGCTATAATAAACTATTATTAGCTATAATTTAATTATAATTAATTAAATTAATAAAAATAATTTAAAGATACAACTCGTTGAGAAATGAACTTATAATTAACATTAATAAAAATAATTTAAAGATACAACTCGTTGAGAAATGAACTTATAATTAACATTTGCTTTAAAACTGTTTAAAACCCCAGAGTGGACGCTGACAATTTGGGTTTTTCCGGGTAAGACTGTCCCCTCCCCTGGTTTTCCCCAATAACAAAGTGAAAGAAAATTCCCTTATATGCCTCCCCTTCCGAGCCCCTAAGAGGGGTTATTTTAAAGGAACAATCGAAAAATGATTTTAAATGAATGAATGGATGAAAATTCAAATTTTATATATAGTTTTTTATATATGTTTATTTATTCACAAAAAATTAATTGACATAATTATCAATTTAATAAAATAAAATAGTATTATTAATAGTATTAAATTATAGCCGTAATTCTCTAGGAGGATATAGTTAAACAATGAACTTTAAATATTTATATATGTATATATTTTTACGATGATTTTTTTCCGAGGACCGCGGACCCCAGTAAAGGCTTCGCGGACCCCCAGGGGTCCGCGGACCACAGTTTAAGAACCACTGCTCTAGCATGTTCCATTACTTTCTTTTTTCTCTTTAATATTGATGTGTCAAAAAATTAATTTCTTTCTTTTTTAATTTAACTTTTTTCATTGTATGTGAGTTCGTTTGAATTTTTATTTCTATTAAAAAAAAATTTAAATTTATATTATTCAAAAAATAAAATAAATTTTTTTTTAAATAAATAAGCAATAAAAAAAATAATAATAAGAGTCTGTAGGAGTTATTGATGAATTATTTATTTATTATTTTAGAAAAAATATTAAATTTTTAATTTATAATTTAATGAAAAAATAAAGGAAAGAGTTTATTATGTCTTTTTAATATAATATGTATATGTACAATATTTATTATATATAATAATAATTATATTCAAAATTTTTATTTAATAAAAAAAAAAAAAAAAAGAAGAAAATTTCATAAAAAAAAAGAAAAAGATTTTGTGAATGAGAGAAAGGGGAGGGGGTGGGGTGGGGATTTAATTTAAATTTAAGATATAGTAAAAATTAGTAATATAAAATTTTTAGTAATTAAAATGAAGAAATTAGAATAGAAGAGAAAAAAAAGTGATTTGTGTGAATAGATAGATATTGTTTTGTTTATTTGTGTTTGTTTTTATGTGTTTAATTTATTTATTTATTTTTTTAAATTTTTTACCCATGGGGGCAGCAGGCTTGTTGTTGTTGTCCTGATAAGGTTGTATCCAATTCGCGACATGGACATGGACACGTACACGTACAGGGAAGAGGATCTTGGCGACGGCGGCTAGGACGTCTGCCCCTTCGGAAAATACCGCGATTCTCCCGGGCCTGGGCTTTAATGGATACCACTTTATTTTCCACAAGGGCGGCCAACACCGCCTCCAATCGTACCAGTTCTCTAGCCGTGCCTGTTGTTGTTGAGGATGGTAGTAGTGGTGGTTCGTCTTCTGTAGACACGG
Organism: Labia minor; assembly: GCA_963082975.1. Classification (NCBI taxonomy): domain Eukaryota; kingdom Metazoa; phylum Arthropoda; class Insecta; order Dermaptera; family Spongiphoridae; genus Labia; species Labia minor. The sequence goes on along the minus strand of OY720347.1, from coordinate 1,337,077 downwards.
CCTTGTCACATACGGCAGCCATCATCTGGCCGGTGGTTCCGGCCCCTGAGCCGTCCACGGTGCCCCCCTCGCCGGTACAACTGCTGTTGCCGCCGTCACCGCCGCCTCCGCCGCCGCCGCCGCCGCCCTCAATCCGATCATCGCTTTCAGCCAAGGTTCACTTTTTACATTAATCACCCATTATTATTATTATTATTATTATTATTATTTCTATCTTCTTGTGTTTCTTGTGTATTTTTTTTTTTATTATTATTATTATTATTATTTATATAAGAGATATTCAAGGAATTAATCAACTGCACTACTCAACTACACGACTGAAAACGTTTGGCCGTTTTGATGCTGACGGCGCATCAGCCACCGACACCTGCCGCCGCCACCGCCTCTGACGCCGCCGCCGCCGCCGCCGTTCGATTCTCTCTTTTCATACCCCCCGCCCCCCCAAACATACACAAATACACCTATATTTATATATATATATATATATATATATATAGCACGCACGCACGCATGCACGCACGCGCGCGCGCGCGCACTACAAACGAAGGAGGTCAACGTCAAGCAAGCAAGGCAAGGCATCCAAACCAACCAATTTTGCAACCCCCTCTCAAATACACACTCACACATACACATTCATAATATATTATAATTAAAGTCATCTTATTATATTTATTCAAAGAATTACTTACCATAAAATAAAAATAAATAAATAAATAAATGAAAGAAAATAGGAATCATTTATTTTTGAGAAATTATTCAAATTGATTTTTATTTTTCCAATAAAACTAATTTGTGGTTTCTCGAGGCAATCATAAAAGATTAGACATACCTATTATATTATTGAAATATCTGATATCTGATTATGTATAATGTGAATGAAGTATTTGTAAATTTAGAAAAAAATAAATAAATAAATAAATAAAGTTGATGTGATAAAAACTAATTTCAATGAATAAAATTAGGAGTACATATTTATTAATGTATCATTAGAAGTTGTTGAAATGAATGAAATTTCTCTTTAGTTTTTCGAATAATATTATGTTTAAGTTAAGGATAGTAATGATAAAAAATAATAAAGAGATGATGATCTACATTTACAATAATAAACAAAAATTAAAAATAAATGAAAATTAACAAATAAATGATATTATTTTATAAACATATTATATTAAATTAATATATTTAGAATTTATGTAATACTTTAAGGATGTAAAAGCAAATGGAATAAGAAGAAATAGATTTTTTTTTTCATTATAGTATTTAAACAAACAAAATATGTGTATGTATATAAAAGAATGAGAATGAGAAAAGGAAAGAGAAATCTCTGTATCAATCTGTAAACAAATCATCATTTCTCTTGTCAACATTTACAACAAGATAAAACATCACACAGACATTATTATATTATATACTCTCTCTTCTCTCTTCTCTCTCTCTCTCTCTCTCTTTTAATGTTTCTATCTATAAATCTATCTATCTATCTATCTAAATTGATTTCAATCTTTTTCTCTATAAATAGATATTTATAATAAATTTATAAATATTTCTCTCTCTCTCTCTCTCTCTCTCTCTCTCTCTCTCTCTCTCTCTATATATATATATATATATATATATATATATCACATTAAATTTAAAGATTAATTTAATATTATGCCACCAATCAAGGAAATAGAAATTTTATTTTAAATATGTAATTAACTATATAAAATAGTTCATTTATTTAACATTATAAATTAAATCAAATTTTATATTTAATTAGCAATTGCAATTTATAAAGGGTCGACCATTTAGCTGTTATTGTTACTATAGAGAGTTCGGTGCACGTAGGGCTTACAATACCGAGATCTCGAGATCCCGAATACCGGGATCCCGGACGATTTTTGTCCGGTATTAAAAACCGGTATTCATGTAAAAATACCGGTATTTTGGTATTACGAATTTACGAATTTACAAAATGTGTATGATTTTTTAATGACAATAGTGCCGACAAGTGTAGAATCAGAAAGAGCTTTTTCGGCCGCTGGTTATATTTGTACGAAAATTCGGTCCTCGCTTGATGATGAAACGCTTGATTCGTTGTGTTTTTTAAGAGTAAACTTTAATAAACAAAGTTATTAATATTAAATACTTTCAATTTATATTTTTATATTTTTTACTTCTTTAATTATATTTAATTCTTTAATTATATAATACCATACGAGCCTATTATATGTAAAATGTAACATAGAATTTAATATTTACTTGATTTTACTTGCACGTTTTTTTGTATCTATCTACTCCTACTCTCTATGTAATAAAATAAATAATATCTACTAATTTCAGAACAATATTTATTGGATTTCATATATTATTTGTTAAAAAGTCAATATAAGAACTGAGGTAAGAAGAAATATAGCTAGTAAATTTATTATTAATAATACCGGTATTAATACCGGTATCCCGGTATTTCAAATTTCAAATACCAAATACCGGTATTCAGATTTTAGTTCGGTATTGTAAGCCCTAGGTGCACGGGGAGTCAAAGTCAAGTGAGGTTTCTTTGGATTATTTCTACCAGGCATCCTAATGATCCATCTTCTATGGGTTGGCAACTGCTAAGTTGGCCTCGAAGGATGATCTCACTTAGGAATAATGTCTCTCCGTCCGAAATATGCCGAAGAATGATCAACATTCCTGTTTACATCCATCCAAGGAAAATTCTTATCCCTTCCAAGTAGCTTCTGGCAAACTTTCTAATAACTCACCCCCATCTTGCATATATGTGTTCAATCGTCAATTCTCGCTAATTCTAAGAAACACATCTTATGTAATTTATTATTATTTAAAAGTTTAAATCATGGCAATAGTTTCACTTCTTCAATTAAGAATATTTCTTTTATATTGTCCACATGTCTTCGTCCTATAAAATGTGAACGGACGTGACGATGTCAATACTTGTTATATATTAAATGTTTATTTATAGCATTTTAATGCTATTTTCCGACTAAAGGGAATTTGTATGTTTATATATATTATTATAATTATATGTATACAAACATACTACATAGTATAATCCTAGTATAATAAGATAAGATAAATAATCAATTAAAAATAGATTATTATTATTATTTATTTTATATTATCTCTATAAAATATGTATCTTATATACACATTAATAAATTGTGACTTTTATATTTGAATGGAAATTTTTATTGGGTTTCTATTTAAACTGACTTGTATCTTTTCTTGTATGTATCCTCTCAACAAGAAAGATGATGATGGTTGGGTGAATAATGAAGGGAAAAAAGTATTTGACAGAGTGAAAAAGAAAATTAGAGGCGATTTAAGTATTTTTAAGTTTAATGAATGATTAATGACATATATTATGCATATTAATTATATAATAGTATAAAATAGAAATATTATCTACTTACGTACATTTATTATGTTTTGATGCAAATATTATTCTCTGATTTATTTTCACTTCTTTTTTTTTCCTTCTCTTTCCATTTGATCTTGTTTCATCATCATCATCATCATCGATATGAAAATTATCATCATTTACTAGTATATCAGCCATCAATCTTTGTGTCTTTTTTTTCAATTTACAAACCAAATGCCATAATTCATGCATGATTCATGATATAAAAAAATAAAAAAAAAACACCATTTTATTTTATTACTATTAGTATTAAATTTTCTTAATTATTACAATTTATTTTATTTATTAGTTCTTTTTTTGACACTTATACAAATTTTTTCTAAATAAAAACAATTACTATTACTACTACTTATTATTATTGTTATTATACAAACAAATAGATATGCACAATTACCATTTTATTATCTTTGTCATTTATTTGTGTTTGTTTTATTGGATTGATCTTCTCCACGTCTTTTATTGAATTGTTATTATAAATATTATTATTATTATTATTATTATTTAAATGATAATCGCTATGAACCATATGTTTTGTTCTTGCATTATTATTACGTTCATCTAAAAAATATAAAAAATAATTATGATTAAAAAAAAAATTAAATAATTTTAAATTTATTAATGTATTCAAAAAGAGAGTTAAGACAATTATAATAATACACAATAATAACTTCTTATGGCAAATATAAAAATCAATAATATGTAGTATTAACAACAAGTTCAACGCCGTTTATGTGAAAGTAGTAAATCTGTTCCTAATTGACTTCATTCTAATCAAAAACAACAGTGTAATGATGATTGATGCCTGTTACACCTTCCATATTCAACAGACATGGTTCCATATAATGTTTTCTCTTCTCCAAAACTAACATTAATATAGACCATAGGTTTCCAAAGTGGTTTATATAACAAATTTGGGGGTCCATGAAATGAAAACGGGGGTCCACGTGTTTTCCCGGCTCTAAAAAAAAAGGTAAATCGTTTTTCCGACATGGCTTTTGAAACATTTTTGATAAATTTTTTTATAAAAAATCAAAATCAATTTAGGGGGTCTACCCAAAACCGAAAAACATGGCAAGCCGTGTCTACGACACAAAAACGTTTGGGACCTATATATATATATATATATATATATATATGATATAGACAGACCAAAGACTTACTCCACAAAATAAACTTTTATAATAAATAAATATTAATAAAATGTAAATGTAGATTATTATTAAAATGTAAAATTATTTTTATCGAAAAGCGACTTATTTATTTATTTGTAAATGATCATTTCTCTTCTTGCTAAAAGTTTTTACCATCATCAAGTAAGACACGCCCCCGCAGGCCATTCTAATCGATATATTGTGCTTTCAGCCCTTCCTCCACCCGAGATGACGTCACTAGCCAACAACAAGTGGTTGATTGTTGCAACTTTGAAATAATGATATTATTTACTGTTTTATTATTATTTATTTAATAATAATATAAATAATAATTCATTATAATTATAGGATAATAAAAAATAATTATTTATTTAATTATAGCTATATATCAGACATATCCATACAAAATACAAATAAAAAATTTCTTAAACTCTATGCATACTTATAAAAATATTAGAATTATTTGAATCATAATAAACTGAGTGGGTTTCCTCTCTTACTTCTCTTACTTTACTTTTTGTATAAGAGTACCTGGAACACCGAGCTCTCGCTCGACCCTTTAAAAAATATTGATATACAATTCTTTAATTATTTATTACAATTATTCAATGTTACATCATTGCATCAATCTAAATTTAAATGAATTGAATTTGGAGTCCTTAATAATACGTAAATAATATTAATAAATATTAAATAATATATTTTAGTGAAAAAATATTAAAAATTATAAGACTATCTAGAAATTAATTAATATAGAAGAACAATGAATAAATAAATATAAATGATTAATTTAATAAAATAAACACAAAAATAAATAAATAAAAAAAAAACGTATAAAATTAACGAATAAAAGTTTATAAGAAATAACAAAAAATTAAACGACAAAACAGATTAAAAAATTTCAAATATTTTAAATCAACACAAATCAAAAAAATATCTTTAAAAAACATATTATACATCCCTTAAATGTCCTATTGCTGCTGAATTTCACGCACTTTGCCGGTTTCAGTAAAGATGCCCTGATCGTTAGCGAAAATCTTCTAAACGTTCTAATAACTATTATTAAATATTAACTAATGATTTATGGATCACATACCATTCTTAACGGACTTTTGAAAACACTGTTTAGCGCCCCAAGAAGAACTAAAGAAATAAGCTGGAGTGTCTCCACTCGACTATCTCGCAATTTGAATTGGATTAGATAACATATATTAATTATATTTAAATTAAATTTAATTAATTATAAATTATAAATTAAAAATAAAAAAAATAATATTTATTAAACCAGCGCATGTTTGGCTCTTTTTTTTGATGGCACCACGTCACGTGATTTGCAGTCGTGTTAAAAAATTAATTCTGTTACTTTCAGCGATTCAATCAAATTGAAATTCTATACCAATAGCAGTTTTATACAATTTTCAATAATCATATGAAAAACTATATCAAACATATATCTTTATTTTTACTTCAGAGGACACTTCTGAGGAAAAAAAATCAAAACGTACCGTTGACCCTCTCAAAAGTTGATAGAAAATTACAAATTTTGAATAATGCCCCGTATACAAAATTTCATTATTCTAGCTCAAAACCCGTTTTTGCGTAATCTTGTCTACACACACACACACACACAGACAGACATTTTTCTCAACTTTAGTAAAAATGATTCAGGAACCTTCAAAATGTATAAAAACATCAAAATCTCGACATCGTAAATTTTCGTGATAGCAATGACTGGCGAGATAGTAAAAAAGAGGACTTGGTAAATTTTTTAAATTTATTTTTATTTTTATTTTTTAATAAAATTAAAATACAATTAAATTTAAATAAAATTTTATTTTAATTAATAATAATAATAATTGAATTTTTCTCGATTTCTCCATTTCCCTCCACCACTCAAATATCTATCGTCCAAAACTAATAATATAAATAAAAGTATAAGTAAATTAAAGTATAATTAACTAATTTTTTTATTAATTCTATATGAATTATATTATTATATGTATTCTAAAACAATTTTTAGATAGAAATTTTAAATGTGAAAAAAGGCTAATTTAAGTTTTGTCACTGATATTATTAATGTTAGTTAAAAGAAAAACTTTAAAAATTATTTAAATTTTATCAATTGACTATTAATTTCGTTGTTATGCGTTTGTAAAGATTTTTTTTTTTTTTTTTTAAGGAAAAATCAATATTTTTTATTTTTAATGAATTTTTTTTTACTTTTTTATAATTTAAAAAAAAAAAAATTGTTAGCCATTAGGCAAATTGCCAAAGACAAACTCTTTATGAACAAATGAACAAATTGATTTTAAAGAAAAGGAGAGAGAGAATGAAAGAATAATTGATATGGTAGATTTTTGGAGTCGGAAATGATATAGATTAAATATATATGTTAAGTTAATCATGAATTGTGCCAAATGGGCTTGGATAGAATTCATATTTCGAGAATAAAATTTGGAAAATAATCAATAGAATGAATAATTAGGCATGAATAGGAGGCAAAAAGAATAAACGAGATGGAAATGAAACATAACATTTTATAAAAACAAATCAATCCAACATAGAAATATTATAAATAATATAATAATATAATAAATAAATAAATAAAGTAGTTTTCTCAGTTTTTAATATTATTATTTGTATTGATTTGTCTATTTGAGTATTTTATTTAGTAAATATATACTTATTCAAAAAAAAAAAAAAAAAAAAAAAAAAAAAAAAAAAGAATAATGTTAATAATTTTGTCTTTCTTATAAATTTTTATTTATTAAATAATGTGTTATTTTAAATATAAATATATATATTATTATTATATATTGGAGACTATATTTAGTATGGGTTGGTTTATGTGAAAAATGGGTTTGAAAATTAATGATAATTAATAAATTTGGGTAACACTCTCTGGTTAATTTTGAATAGCAAATCGATAAATGAATCCGCGGCGGTTACAATATAATAATAAAAATATATGTATATTATGAAAATTATTATGCCATAGTCTTGCCAAATTCATATTAAGTGTTTATTGTTGTTTATCATAATATAATAAATAATATATCATTTATGTAACTATTTAACTACTCAGCTAATACATTTTAGATTTATATTACTTATATTATTATTTTATTTATGTTACAAACACCTAGATATCTCTCTCTCTCTCTCTCTCTCTCTTTAATATATATATATATATATATATATAAGAAAATTGTAGATAGGAAAGCAAAAAAAAAAAAAATAAAAAAAATGAAAGTAACAGGTAACCAATTTAGTTACATAACTAACAAATAATAATCTCATGCATTTGAAAATAAATTGATAAGACATAAAAGCTCGATTTTATCTCCTTTGATCCTTCTTTAATTTCCCTCCAAAAATGAATCAAAATAAAAATAGTAAAAGTAGTAGTAGTAGTTATAATATAGTATATATATGAAGAATAAGTAACAAAGTTAGTTTAACTTAATTTTATTAGTAAAAGAAAAAAAAATGAAAAAAAACAAAGACTTACTTTGCGAAATATATAATGTAATGATAATCATAAAAACGGCGAGAGCCAAAAGAGCAAAAACAAAAGTGCCAAATAAAATAGCAATAGCACGTGGTCGTTTACGTGTTGTTGTTGTTGTTGTCTGATTATTTTCCACATTATTATTAATTGAAGTATGTGCTGTTATTACTTCTTCATTCAATTCTAAAGAAATACTAAAAATAAAAGAAAAAAATTAATTTGAAAGTTGCTTATTTATTTATGAGGGTAGTTTGTTGATGGGTCAGTGACTTTTTTGAATTTCTTGTGCAATAATTTTAAATTACTCGACAAAACTACAGAAATGTTTGGACAAGCTACGCCATAAGAGAAAGATTGTGTTTGTGAGATATCATACTTATGGAGACTTATGGAATGGAGTGTACGATCCATTACATGGGTTATGAATAGATTTATATATACTGACAATGACTTTTATAGTGGTTAACGTTTATAACGTTTAACGTTTAGGTCACCAAAAAGAGAAAGAGACTTGCCACGCCAAAAATTGTCCATGAAATCCATGGAAATGATATTGAATGTGGCTCTATTCATTTTTCAACGGCACAAGTAAATCGCATTTTACTAATGGTTGTTATCAATATGAAAAATCAATCAAAGCGTTTGTTTGTTCCCATTTGGTCGTAAGCTGGTTTTCTAGTCAATAGCTATTCGCGATGCAGCCATAGAAGACAGGGGGGCAGTCAGACAGTCACCAGACCCAGAACCCCTGAAACTATTTATTTCCTGATTTCAAACCTAAAGAAATGACTCATGGGAGAGATTTGGGTCCAATTATTACAAAGAGAAGAGGTCATCACTAAAACAAACCACTTATTTGGAATAATAATAATAAAAATAAAAAAAAAATTGAAAAAACGGTGGATTTAATTTCAAATCTATCGAGTAAAAAGGAGATTATGCTAAGAAATAAATAAAAATGATTATTATATGTAACTGGAAAAAATTATGTTTTATTCAAAAAGTCACTGATTTATCAAATTATAAGGATTTATTTTTTTCATAACTTATTTTTAAACTTATTATTATTATTATTATTTTTTAATTTAATAGAATCCATGCAAAACAGATGTTGCCATTTGTTGTTGTTACTATTATATTGATTTATAATTCAAATAATTCATATTTGTCGGTTTAACCAGAAGCAGTTAAATCGCTAATATTAAACAATTATTTCATAGCTCTTACTCTAGTACTATTAATAAACATAACATAATAATAATTTTAAACCTTGACCTTTTAAAAAAAATAAAGCAAGAATATAATATATATACTTAATACTTATTAATTATTATATGTGTACCTTTTGTGTTATTTTTTATTTATTTATTTATTTATTTTTTTCTAATTATTACAAAAGTATAAGATTTTATCAAATAAATAAATTATTTGTATTATTATCGAATTTTAATTGTAAATATTTTGCATATAATTGGTATCATTAAAAAAAATAAAAAAATATCAAATTAAATTAACTTGAAATATTAAATCAATATAAATACAAGAGTGGCTGGTATAATCGTATAATAAATTTAAAAAATAAAAAATAAAACATACAATGAAGAAATTGGATTAGAAAAAAGAAATTGATTCAAAGTATTTGTCTACTTTTGTAACATAAACTATCATATTTATTAGTGAATATCTAACATACGTATATATACACGATACACAAGTATATAATTTAAATAGAAAAAGAAACAAACATACATCATTAATTCATGATTTCTACATTATATATTTTATAAAAATATATTAAGTATATATATAAATAATTTTTTTTTATGCGCATTTCCATATTTATTATGACAAAATGCGCATCATATAATATTTTAGTAACTCTTTTCAAAATTCAGAAATTTATTTAATTATTTTTTTTTTAAATAAAATGATAAAAATTGTTGGTTGTTTTTATTTGTTAGTACCTGCCTGATGGTGATTTTCTCCATGTTGTTGGTTCCAAAAGTATGGATGCTGTTGCTGCTTCCGATTTTCTTCTTAATTTATCCATAGAATATCGATGATGTTGATGAATACCAACCGATGTGGATCTACGTCGTTGTCGTCGTTTTCCATCATCATTATAACAAACACAAATGGGTTGATCATGTGGTTGTGTTGTTGTTATTGTTGGTGTTGTTGTTGTTGATGGATAAGCTGATGCTCTTCTTTTTCTTTGTATTTTATGTATTCTATTATGTGACATTTCTAATGTTGATGATAATTTTCTTGATGGTAAAGGAATTGTCGCCAATGAATGACATCTTTGCATATTAAATACCAATTTTCAATTCAACTATATAAGAGCAACTAAGCAACCAACCAACCAACCAACCAACCAACCCAACCGACTAACCAATCAGACAGACAAACATAAAATACAAAACACGATTAGTAGTAAAGTAGAACGGACGATGTGTTCAAGACTATTAAACAACACACACACACACACACACACACATCAACATCTATAATATAATCAGATTTAACTTTTGTTTATATAAACATGCCTACTCTCTCTCTCTCTCTCTCTCTCTCTCTCTCTCTTGTTTAATTAAAGATCATTGTATATATCTGTTCATCTGTCGATTAAGGAGAGTGAAATAAAACTAAAAATATCCACCATTCATTATATACATACAATATAGAGATATTATTTTTATGAACAAATAATTAAAACTAAATCAATATACGTGTATACTAGTATAATAATAATAATAATAATAATAATAATAACCATGACCATGAGGTCCCGTGCTATATCTAGTATTACTTCCACTTACTTGTACTAGATATCTTTCTTTTATCTTTCCTATCTGGCCTCTCTTGGCCAACTCTTGTTTTTTTCAGACCCTGACGCTATTAGGTTCTCGAGGGCTAGGGGTCTTTCATTTCCTACTGTTTACTCTCTCTTCTTTAAGTCTTTTGGGCAGGTAGACTAAAAAAAATGCACCATTACCATTTTTTTTAATGAGGAAAAATAATGATTTAAAAGGACCGCTGCCTGGGGATCGCCAGGGCGTGTCTGGAGCCGGCGCTGGACACGACAGCATGCGAACCGTCGGTGGCAGGAGGCTGAGGAGGCGGGCACCTGTCAATCAACAAACTACAGCCCAACAACAACCAACGGTATTGGACAACGAGGCAATAACATCAGAAGCCACTCCACTTGCAGGCTCGTCCACTCAAGCTACTAAAGAGAAGACTGCTCGTAGGGGAGTTCGCAATAAACGTATAAAATGGACACAAGAGATGAATGCTGACGTTATACGCACATTTTACCGTGTCAATCGTTGCGAAGATAACCCATTACCAGGATATAGGCATCTCCTCCATACGGAGTTCACGAAACTACACCCAAATTTGGATCTAACCGAACAAAACATCGTTGATAGAAGGAACGTCATCATTAGAAAATCCTATCTAACAACTAATGACATGGAAGCAATTCGTCGGGAGGTAGGCTATGAACTACACCATGCATCTTTCGTAACCACGTGCCAGGCAAATGAGCCCCAAACTTTGAGGTGCGAGAGTGTATCACCAACCCGCACTCAAGAAGAAAAAGACATTGCATCAAGAAATAGGGAGCTCCACGACTCAGCGAAGGAAAAATTCTACAGCCTTCTTGGATATTATATCGATAGCGAACCATCAAAGAGACCCTCTATCCCAACTCTAAAAAACATAAAACGCGCAAAACCATTAATCCTGGCGTTGAATGATATCATGGAAGATTACTTGAGGACCACGCGGAATCTAGACGAATTACACCTGGCCATATACTGCGCAGCAGTCTCTATAACAGAGCTAAACGGGCAGAAAATACTTCCACCACGTGAAAGTAATAGCCTGCCCCGAAAGCCTTCAACTCCTGCATGGAAAAAACGGCTGGAGAATAAGATCAATGAGGCCCGAGCAAAGGCGGATATCATAGATGCCTATCTAAAAAACATCAAATCCAGGAAAATTAATAGGAAAATCCATCAACTGGCGAAAAGCGCTGGAATTGACCTCCTCAAACAAGAGTGCACTCAAGAACTAGTTAACCTTAAAGATGTCTTTAGACAGAAGGCGAAGGTAAAAGGAGCTAGGCTGCGGAGATATAATGAGTTGTCCAAAAGAAAAATCCAAAACTCAGAGTTCTACGCGAATAGGAAGAAATTCTTCAGAAAACTAGACCAACAAAATGAATTCCCGACAACGAGCCAATCCGACATAGACCCCGCAGAATTTCTCAAATACTGGAGCTCTATCTGGTCCCAATCTGGAAATTACTCTAGAGAAGCAGAATGGCTAGGGTCTATTGAAGAGCGATACGCTGAGGTGGCACCCATGCTGTTTCAAGAATTCTCCACTGAGGATATCTTCAAGGCCGTGAAAAGGACGAGTAATTGGAAGGCCCCTGGCCCGGACAAAATACAAAACTTCTGGCTCAAATATCTCACATCTTGCCACGAGGCTTTGGCCCGATGCTACACAACCGCGCTAAACCAACCGGAAACATTACCTAGATACCTAACAGAAGGAAATACTTACCTATTATATAAGAAAGGGAGTATTACAGAACCAATGAATTATCGACCGATAACCTGTCTATCTGTTATGTACAAGTTGTTTACATCCCTGATTAACAATAAGATCTATGAGCACTGTGATGCAAATAATTTAATCGAGGTAGAACAAAAAGGGTGCATCCGCGGAGCGCTAGGATGCAAGCAGCAGCTTACGATCGATGCTATAATATTAAAACAGGCCCAACTTAAAAAACGCGACCTACATATTGGGTATATTGACTACAAAAAAGCCTTCGACTCTGTGCCGCATGACTGGTTGATAAGAGTGCTAGAAATATACAAGATTCCCCCTGCTATCATACATTGTCTGCACACCATGATGAAAACGTGGAGAACAAACATCCATGTCAACAACAACAACATTGGGAATATAAATATCAAAAGAGGAATTTTCCAGGGCGACTCTTTGTCTCCAGTATGGTTCTGCCTGGCCTTAAACCCTCTCTCGGTTTTGTTAAAGAAAAAGGATATGGGCTACAAGATCGGGAGAAATGAAGGAAGATTAACGCACCTTCTATACATGGACGACCTTAAGATCTACGCCGACACCTGTCCAAAACTCAACTCCTCAATAACAACAGTAAGGAGATTCAGCGATGATATTTGCATGGCTTTCGGTCTTGACAAGTGCTCTGTCATAAACATAAAGAAAGGAAAGACGGAGTATTTGGGAGAGACTGTTGAAGGCATTGCTGAGCTTGGACGGGATGACTTGTATAAGTACCTAGGGGTTCCTCAAAATAGGAAGGTCAACCATAAACAACTAAAAGAAATATTCACCGAAAAATACAGGAAAAGACTCACAATACTCCTGAACACCAAACTATCAGGCAAAAACTTAATTACAGCCATAAACACCTGGGCCGTTCCTGTGCTGACATATTCCTTTGGAGTTGTGAAATGGACTGAAACTGACCTGGACAGTCTGGATAGGCTTACTAGGGGAACTCTTGGGAAATTCCGGTGTCGACACCCAAGCTCTTCCGTCACTCGGCTATACCTACCACGGAAGGAAGGAGGAAGAGGACTAACTAACATCTTTAACCTATGTCGAACCCAAGAGGAAAACATAAGAAATAAATTACTATGTTCTAACGACGACCTTATCAAATCCATTAGGAGGATCGACGATGGATACACTCCTCTAAATCTAAACTGTCAGTCGTTTTTAATCCCAAAAAAAGAACTCAAGCCGTGGAAAGATAACATCCTCCATGGAAAGTTCCCAAACCTCCTTGACGAAGACCATGTCGACAGAAGTGCTTCCCTACAGTGGCTGGCCGATGGATCTCTATATCCCGAGACGGAGGGATTTATTATGGCCATCCAGAATAGAATTATTAGAACTAGGAACTACGAGAAGCACATCTTGAAACTGAATATAACGGATAGGTGTAGGCGGTGCGACCTTGCAGGCGAATCCATCGAGCATATTATGGCAGGATGTCCAACACTATCGGAGACTGCCTACCTAGGAAGGCATAACCAAGTGGCCAAATTGATCCACCAACAACTTGGGATCAAATACGGTCTACTGGACATAAAAACAACACCTCCCTACTATAAGTATGAGCCGGCACCAGTCGTAGAGTCTGGAAAATACATTTTATACTGGGACAGACCGATATTAACAGACAAGACCATCGCCTACAACCGACCTGACATCCTTCTAATTGACCTCAACACCAGGTCAGGGATCCTTATAGATATCGCTGTCCCTCTGACACACAACATCAAAAGAACAGAGTCAGACAAAAGGACGAAATATGAGGAACTCGCCTGGCAAATCGGAGAGATCTGGAAACTGGAGAGGGTCTCCATCTACCCACTCGTGATATCTGTTGAGGGGGTTGTCTCTTCCGAATTTAATAAGAACATTGAGAAACTTGGCCTGCCAAACACCATCTTGAAGCATGCACAGAAGGCTACTATCCTACAAACGTGCCATATAGTGCGCAAGTTTCTCAGTTGAAGATTATAAGGAAGATCGTGCGGGTCAGAGTGAATTCTCTTTCCACATCGATAGGTGAAAGTCGGCCAGCAACAATGCTGAGAAAACGCAATAAGAAGATAATAATAATAATAATAATTCTGGAGTACATCTATCAGTATTTAAATTAAGTATATAAATATATTTTAGTACCAGTGCATGTTTATAATATAATGGAAAAATATAAACGACGAGGCTACTGCCGTCGATTCAGTCAGCTTCCATGGAACAATGCGCCCTTTTTTTATGCAACCTGCATATTAGGTCTGATAATTTGGTAAACCATTTTGTCGATTCCAGGTGCTCTCTTAGTTTTTTTGTATTAATTATTATATTAAATAATTATAATATATTTTGATTGAATTAAGGGTAGATAATAAATATAACACAATTATAAAATTAAAATATACTTACCTAGTGAGCCTCTCCTCAATTAAAATTACTTATACTTATTTTAAATTTTATTTTTGTAATTTTAAGAAAAAATGTTAAATTTCTTATAAAGAAGAAATTATTGAAATTTATTTTATTCCATTAAAAATCATCATCTTTTAAATAAAACATTTCTATTTGGTTTTTAAGTTTATTCTTTTTAAAATATGTTTCTTTAAGTGTACGTATTTGTAAAACAACTTTAACCTTAGTATATAGTATATACATACATATATTACTTTGAACTGTAACTGATTGTATCCATTTTTAGAATGAAGCTGTTTAATTAAAGTATTTACTTTTATTCCTTTCTAATATATATATATATATAAATATTTTATTTTTATAATTTATTAAATTGATAGATAACGTGACCAATGGGTTGTTCATTTGATGATTTTGTTATCTAGAACATAACGCGCGCGCGTCATTGACATGGAAGGAAGGTCTCTTCATTGAACAACAGTTTTTGATTCCATTTGATTCCAGATTGTTATTGTTAGTTATCCTACTAGCATGGAGACCTCCTAGCAAAAGGATCGAGAGATTTTATCTAATAAACTAGTAGTAGTTTATTTATTTATTTATTTATGCTAAATTATGTTTGACATTCTTCTTGGAAAAATAAATCAGTTAGTTTTTATAAGAAAAAAAAATAATAATAATAGATAAATAAATAAATAAATTCTTTTCTTCCTCTATCATGTATCATGTCTCTCTACAAACACACACACACACACACACACTTTATTACTGTTCTCATCAAACAGATTTGGAATGTCAAGTGGATTTCACTTCATGTATTCTATATATTGGATTGTAAATGTTTCTTTGTATACAACAATTAATACAACTTGAGACGATACAAGGTGTTTATTTTTAAATTAGTTCACCCCCCACCCCCCACGCCCACACCTCTTTACATGTTTATATTTATACATATTCTACTTCTACATATTAAACACCAATCCATTTTAAGCATCATTCAAAATAAAATAAAATTTTTAAATCACATTTTTTTTTCTTTATTTTTAATTCATTCATTCATTTTTTTTTTTTTTGTTTTAAATTAATAATTCCAATATCACAAAAAAACAAACAAACAAACAATTGAATTAGAATGTATTAAAGATGACATATTATTATTAATATTAATATTTAAGATGTTTCAAATAATGCTATTTTACACCTTTTTTTTTTTCTTTTTTCTTTTTTCTTTTCTTTTAATGGAATACCGCATTGCTGCTCTACAAATAGAACCAAAGAAATAACAACGACAGAGAAAGAGAGAAGTAAATGAAATGGAAAAGTGAAAAAAATTACTGGTCAATATTAACAATTCTCTCTCTCTCTCTCTCTCTCTGCACTCTTTTATATCTCTTAGTTAGTTATACTTACTTGGTTGGATAATGGATAAATTCGATTGAATTTTCTAGTTGATTCGTTGTTATTCTTTAAGTTCTCGTAGTTCTCGCTAACCTTCAAGGCAAATCTGTTGCATATGGCATATCAGCATTTCATCATCACTCACTGCTGTTCATGTTACTTATTAAGTTATTATATACGAGTATGATAAAAATAAATAAATAAATAAATAAATCAAAGGGGTTGTATCATCGATCTTTAAGGTATCACTGTTGCCTCAAGTCAAGTCTACTAAAGGAGCTGGATTAGTCTTCTGAATTCTTCTTCCGAGTTGAGTTGGTGTGAGCAGTGTTCTATTTTATTTAAGATTAATAATTTTTAATCCATTCACAGCGAGACGTTATCTTTCGAGTCTTTCAGGACCATAAAGAGAATTGGAGATAGATAAAATGCAACCCTGTCGTGCTTCCCAACCCCCTACTAACACCAAATTCACTTGATAGATTAGATTATATTCGACCCACCCACCATTTTATTTCTATTAGGTACTTAGTTGAATATTTTTATAAACTCTTCAAAAATAAAAAAAAAAGAATTAAATTTTTGTGTGTTTACCAAATGTATTGTAAGTAATTAATTTTATAAATTAAATTTCATATTAAAAATTAAATAATTAATTTATATTTTTAATCAAATAAATAAATAAATAAAAAATAATAGCTATATTTTTTTATTTTAAATGTTGTTGTTGATGTTGTCTTTTTGTTGCAAACTGAATGGTTGCAACGAGTGAGACTGTCATCAGAAAAACAACAAAATATTATTAAAATAAATGTCCAATGAAAAGAGTCATAACAAAAAAAAAAAAAAAAACAAAAAAAGAAAACTGTACGTTCTCTGGAGGCATCAACACCACCAATTCTATCACTAGAAGAAGATAGATAGATAGATAAGTGTGTTATGTGACAGGTTTACTATTAAAACTAAAACAACAAACCAGCATGTCACATGGGAAATTAACAAAATAAAACAAACAATCTTTTTGTCTATAGAAAAACTTTGGGAATTGGGTTCGTAATATAATATTATTATTATTTATTATTATTTATTTATTTATTTATTTATTTTTTAATGACAAATCTTGTTACGAAGTGTCGATGCTGTCTTGGTGTACAGAGTGGAATTATCTTCGATGTTGTTAGGTGACCCACTAAAAAAAAAACCTCGCCATACCCTTCCATTTAATATTTTTGACTGATGACGTAATCGTCTTCGACATGCTTCATATGTACACAAATGTAAACCTTTCGTCTGCATCCCAGCCTCCCTTCTAGCTTTTGAACAATTCAAATTCATCATATTGAACTGCTGTAACATAGTAACATAGTAACATAGTAACTAGTCTGATAACAAAAGTTGCTTTCTTTCTTTCTTGTCCCTCCTGTTCGTTCTAGTCAAGATTGCTTGCATACTCCATAGCTTTTTATTTTTTTTTTTTTTTTTTTTAAACGATAGAGAAAAGTCCTCAAGTCACCCCATTTGAGAAACTCAAAGAAATATTACACAACTAAAATGGATGGATCTTATATTAAATCTAACGAGTAAGAATTCACCTGTAATACATAATAATAATAATAATTAACCAATCATTTCGTCGATTGAAAACAAAAAATGTACCCATTCATGTCGATGAGTCAGTCCAAATCAAGTAAGTAAGGGGATTACTTTAAATTCAAGAGGAGAGTGTACACCACTTATAGTAAATATTAATCCTATATAATATAATATAATATAATATAATTAGCTTGGTATCTGTAAGCGGTGACTGATGCAGACTCCATTAAATGGCAAATGACAAATCTTAAACATTGCAGGGTTCTTGCAACCTTTTTTTTTTCTCATGAAAAGATGACAGTGTAACATGAAATCAGAAAATTGAATCAACATCGAAAGAAGTCCGCAATTAAATTGCATACACAGGCTGCTCCCATGATTAGTAAATTAATAATTAATTAAATCATCTTAAAGTAAGATGATTTTTCTGAATAAAAAAATAAGGAAACATTTTGATAATTGAGCCAAGTGGTTTGGCCAAAAATATTGTTCAACTATGTGACACTAAATCAGCATGTAAGGGTGGCTGTGAGGTAAATCGTATTCGTATATACTTAATTAGAGTGTAGAAATATCATCGTTACATCTATGTAGAAATTCAACTTTTATTTTTTAATTCTTTTATTCAATTATTATTATTTATATTTATAAATCTTTTTAATAAAATTTTATTTGTTAATTTATTAGAATAAATTGGAGATAATACAATTAAAAAAAAAAAAATTAAAACAATAAATCAGTCGAAGAGGAAGAAGAAGAGGAAGAAGAAGAAGAAGAAGAAGAAGAAGAAGAATCTATTTATATAATATTAAATTCTTTTCTGTTTGTTTGTTTACTTTCCTATAAAAAAACTTGATAAAAAAAATATTTTACATCTTTTTAATTTTTTTTCTTAAAGAATTTCTTTCAAGAAATTTATTTATTCGTTTGCTTATTTAACTGAAAGAGAAATAAAGGAAAGTATTGTAGTTGTGTTTAAGAGTTTTCGCACCAGATAGCAAAATATTTTAATGAATGTGCTTTCTTTCTTTTGTCTTCTTGGATTTCAACATAAGGGACGGCTCTTTTGCCCGTAATCCAATTTTTATTTACTAATCTTGATCATTTCATTATTTATTGAATACACTCCAGCTTATTATTCATTTCTAGTTTCTCGATTGTATAATCCATCTTGTTTTTAGTATTTTTTTTTATACTTTCTTTCGTTTGTGTTTCTTTTAATAATTGTAATTAATTTATCTTTCACTAGAATAATTTCATTATTTTTTGTTGTTGTTTTTACTATCTCTCGTAAGAGATAGTATTGCGATCACGAAAATTTTCGATGTTGAGATTTTGATGTTTTTATACGTTTTGAAGGTCCCTGAATCATTTTCACTAAATTGAAAAAAATGTCTGTGTGTGTGTGTGTATGTATGTAGACAAGATTACGCAAAAACGGTTTGAGCTAGAATCATGAAATTTGGTACATGGACATTATTTAAAATTCATAGTTTTCTATTAACTTTTTAGAAATGTAGCTCAACTGGAAGAGGGTCATTACTTATAACGTTTTGATTTTTTTTCCTCTAAAGTGACCGTAAAAATAAAGATATAGGTTTGATAATTTTTCACATGATTAATAATTGTATAAAACTGCTACATATAGAATTTCAACTTGATTGACTCGCTGAAAGTACCAGAATTAATTTTTTAACACTGCAAATCACGCGCCAGGACGTGACGGTGCCATCAACAAAGAGCCAAACATGCGCTGGTTTAATAAATATTATCTATTAATTTTAATTTATAATTTAATTAATTTAATTTAAATATAATATATTATGTTATTTAATCCAATTCACATATGCGAGATAGTCGAGTGGAGACACTCCAGCTTATTTCTTTTTTTGATAATTTCTAATTTTTTTTTTTTTTGAAAATATATCTTTGTGTAATTTGCGAGCCATGAATCAAGTTTCATCGTTGTATTCAGGATGACTCAGGATCTAAGGAATTTTTTTTTTTTTTATTTCCTATTTTCGTTAACTTAAAATTTGGTTCTCGTTAATAAATATTTATTATGAATTTTTATTAATTATTTCTTGTGTTAATTAAAATTGTTTGAAAAATTTATTTGTTGCTTTTAATTTTAAATTATTATTATTATTATCCAAAAGAAAATTTATGGGAAACTTGAACGAATCTTGCAATTTTCAATTTTTTACTTTTCTTTTAAAATTAGAAAGGATGATGAGGAAATATTATTATGAATAATTGTGAAAAAATATATTCCCTTCGAAATCTTTGTTCAGGCCAACACCAATTTAGCAATTGTCCTTTTATGTTTCATTAAATGCATTTATTTGAATTTATTTAATTAAACCTAAGATTGATATACATATTTACAATTAATATTGAGTATGATATGAGATATTTCAATCAAGTATGAATCGGAAAAACAAAAAAAAAAAAAACATGGAACATGGATGTAATTTGGGTAATTATTCAGGTAAAGTCATTTTCGTGGATTTGGATAATAATAGTTTACCAGTGGGTTCCTTTTGCAATTCCAAATAAACTTTTCTTATGAAATTTTTCCCGGCATCTTATAGTTTTCCTAGATAAAAATTATTATTATTATTATTATTATTATTATTATTTTTTTTTTTTTTTTTTTTAAATTCTGGCAGGAGATTTGGGAGCATGTATACCAAGAGTCATGGAGGCATGACAGAGTAGACCTTCCTTCTTCAGGTGCAAAAAGTGGAAAGAAAACAAACAGGGACACACACACTCTTTGGGTAGACAAGTGCGAGTTTTTATCTCCTGACACAATTGTCAAGAAAATGCTCCATGAGGAGAACCAATGGTCTCTGATTTTCTCCTATGTTCAAATATTCAAGTATTCAAGGAGTGTTCAAGGACAAAAAACAACAACATAATCTAGATAGATGCCCAAGATAATAGGAGGAGGTGGTTTTTGTTGGTAGGTCTAGAAGTAAGAATCTAGCACAAAAAAAAAAAAAAAATTAAAAAAAAATATTATTTGTAAATTAATTAATTTTTTAAATTATTTTAACATTTTTCTTATTTTTTTTTTTAATATTTGGCTTAAAAAAAAAAAAAAAAAAAAAAAATTCTAAAGATTGAACTTTTGTTCTTATTATAAAATCCCAAAGAAAGATTAGAATATGTAACCTATCTGCTGGGGTCCAAGATTCAAAGGCCTCACTCTTTATTAGATTACTAACATAACATTTATTTTATATTATACCTATATAATCTAAATGAGAATTATTTTTGTTGTGAATCATTCTACTATTGTATTGTCAATTAGAAATTAGGTAATAAGTTTATCCTCTTTGTTTATACTTATCTATCAGGTAAAGATCAGGTTCTGTTTATAACAAACTCTGAATCTATTTATTTAGAACCGGAGGCGGCCTCCCGTCTTACCGTCATTTTACCTCTTTGCATTTTTTTTTTTTTTTTTTTTTTTTTATACATGCCCTATTTAACTTATTATATGTATATGTCGTTGTCACCGTTCTTCTAAACTACATATATATATATATATATATATATATATATATATATATATATATATTGTGCTGTCTGTACAAGTTATTTATTTATTTATTTATTTTAATAAAATCTCGCCTAGAAAGGTAACTACAGTGTGAGTTGTTTAAGTACATTGAACGAATCCTTTCCGAGCCAATTTATTTATTATTTTGGTTACTGGTATTAAATACCGAAAATTCAAACGAGCAAGTTGTCATCTTTTGAGTCCGTCATCTGAATTCATAGAACTTTTGTTGTCGCCCGGTTCGGTTGATTTATACGTAGCGAATTGTGTAGATGGGGTTGAATTTGTTGTATATATCAGCGAGATTTTCATGAGCGTTACGAGTTCCATCCAAACCAACCGACAAGGTCCGCCATCTTTACAAATGTTAATAATAAATATAATACTTATTAATGTTATTCAAATGTTGAACAAGTGAAATTTTTTTTTTCTTTTTTTTTTTATTATTATTATTATATATAAACACATAACTACCTATTAAAACACATATTATTATTATTATTATTATTATTACTATTACAATGATAATATTTTATCAAAATATCATTTAAATTCATTTTAAATATATAATATAAGAAAGAAATATCATATAAAGAATAATTATTGAAAAAGTAAGACATTTAAATAATTAATAGGAGTATATAAAATAATAAAATGGATATCAAATAAAATTCAATAAAAAATATAACCCAACTATTTTCATTAATATCATCTATCTATACTATTATATAAATATTAGTGATGTGTATGTCAATTTTCATGATAAAAAACTTTTAACTATTTTTTTTTTAAATTTTTATAATAAAAAAGTTTTTTCTAATTGTAATATATGATAATGAAACTACGATAGAAGTTAAGAATGATTCTTTTATATAGTAAATAATTGTAGATCAAATCCATACATCCAATCCTATTTATTTAAAATTATTTAATGGAAATTTAGAATTAATTTAAATAATATACTTACTTGCATAAATCTAATAGCTACCGATATGTACGAGGAAATATACTCGTATCATATTTAAGAGTATGATAACAAAAAGAAATAGAATATCTTTCGATCATTTGGAAATCCTGTATAAGAAAGAAAGAAGGAGATTAATTTATCATTATAAAAAAAAAAAAAAAATCTTGCAACAAATATTTGTACGAGTTCAAAGTCGGCCCTAGGAGATTTTTCACGTTCAAAGTCGGCCCTGCAATGCATGCAATAAGAGGGCAAAGTCGGCCAATTTACTTAACAGAAAAGCTATAAGCAAAGAAAGAAAAAAAAAAAAAGGAAACAAAAGATATTTACATTATGAAATGACGAAATTATATTTTAAAATGTTGAATTTTTATTTATTTATTTTTTTTAAATTAAAATTATTATATATATATATATATATATATATAGAGAGAGAGAGAGAGAGAGAATTATTATTTGCATTTTATAAGATCCTTCTCTTTTTTTTTATTTTTCTTTATCAAAAAAGAAGATGAGGGGGATGATGGAGGAGTGAAGATTTAATAAATTAATCCCTCCATGGCCGACTTTGACCGTAGCCCGAAGTGGTGGGGTCTAAAGGCCGACTTTGACCGTAAAGACAATAAAATTCAAGAAAAGGCCGACTTTGATCGTACAAATATTTGCAACAGAATTGAATTGTGAGGCATATATATTTACGTTTTTTTATTCTATATCATATAATTTTTTTTTTTTTTAAACAAAAATTAAAAGAGCAGCAATTCATGTTTGAGAGAATTACATTAATTTTAATTTTTCTTTTATTTATATATTTTTTTTTATAAAATTGATACAAATTTTTTAAAATGAAATCAAAAATGTCTTTAAAAAAATCGTCTAAAAATAATAATTAAGTTTCTAAGAAAATAACAAATTGAATTGAATTGAATTGGTAATTCAATAATAAATATATAATTTTAAGTAAAGATAAAATAGTAAATAGTAAAAAGATTTATGTAATAGTAAATCACTCCATTCTAAGTACTAATGTAAGTACGAGGGTTGCTCCGAAAATTTTTAGAAAGAGTATAATAAGTTGACTTATGGCCATCTATAGAAACACAATTTCAAATAATTTAAATGTATCTATGAATACAATAAAAAAACATAAATATTTTTAATTTTATTTTATTTATAATATATAAGAAGGCGATGTCTGTGACGTCATGAAGGGCCGGGTGACGTCCTATAATTTTAAATTAAGAAAAAACTAAAGAAGATGTTTTTTCGTCATGTGAAATTTGTTCGGTGTGAAAATACACTCGTCGGTTGGTAAAAAAACGTATTAAATTCGTGGATAAATTGAGAGAACAGAACGTATGTAAATGAATGGCTTGATTGTTTTGCTAAGTAGTCGCCTCAAAGATCTTTCAAATACACTTTTGTATGGTGTCAAACCAATTTTTTCACCTGGAAGTAGATATCTGGTGAGAAACGTGTCAACTGCCTCACAAACAAACAGGAACAACAAAAAGAAATACGATTGTCATAAACAATGTTATCCAGATATTGACAACGGAGACATTCTGTCTGTCTTCTAACTAATATTGCATTGTTTAAGTGGAAGTGACGGAGAGCTCAAAGAATGGCACAACAATTTTAGTTTGCTGAACGCAAATCATGGATAACTTCTGGCAAAAACAAATTCTATTATACCAATTCGCTGTGAAATCGAACGAACAAACAAACTTAACACCAACCACTAATATAACTACTAAGTACTAGTTTAATTTAATATATATATATATTTTAAATTGCTAAAATCAAATATGCCAGATGCATTTCAAGTATAAAATGATAAATGCTATTCCAATAAATTACATTTTAAAAAAGATGAACTATCATTTCGACAGGCATTTGCAAAAAATAAATAAAAATATATAAAACAAAAGTATTTCAATTTGTTAACGAATTCGACAAATCGATTATTTTATTTTAATTTTAATAGAATATTCGTATATGAATGTTATGGCTATCCTATAATAATAATAATAATAATGTTATAATATACAACATAAATGTATGGAAATCCTATTTACTATCAAATTACATATTACATATTACATATGTATATCAATAAATAACTTTTCACTCACATTTCTTATTAAAATAATTTGATTTACTTTTTTTATCTTTTATAATTATAACCATATATATTAGGTTGTCAAGGATGAAATTTGTAGCTAGTAATATGGCCAACCTTAATAGCTTATAACTTGACATTGGCTGAATATTTTACCGTTATTTTTTTTTCTGTCAATTTACACAGCTTGCTTGTTTGAAAGAATTATTATAATCCCTAAAAAGTGTAAAACGGTTTTTTTTTTAAATTAATTTTGTTTAAAATGGAAAGGTCCGAAATTCGAACAATTATGAAGTATGAGTTCCTACGTGGAAATACGGCGTCGCAGGCCACGCGAAACATTAATACTGTATTTGGCTCTAGTGTTACTACGCAACAGACAGTATCTAATTGGTTCGCTAAATTTCGAACAGGTAACTTTGACCTCGCAAATGAGCCTCGCGGTCGCCCGAAATCAAAGGTGAATAATGACGATCTAAAGGTCACCGTTGAGTCTGACCCATCCCAAAGTGCATATGAATTATCACTAAAGTTTGGTGTTACCAAACAAACAATATTGACTCATTTAGCGCAAATCGGGAAGGTGAAAAAGTTGGATAAGTGGGTTCCACGCAGGTGTAATCCATTATGAGTTCATGAAACCTGGCTCATCGATTACAGAAGACATATACTGCAACCAACTGGACGAAATGATGCAAAAACTTAAAGAAAAACAGCCCAGATTGGTCAACAGATCGACACCTATCCTTTTGCATGATAACGCTAGACCACACACTGCACAAATGACTGTGGCAAAGATACAGGAATTGGAGTAGGAACTTCTCCATCATCCACCATACTCACCAGACCAAGCCCCCACTGACTACCACTTCTTCCGAAATTTGGACAACTTCTTGATAGGAAAAAAGTTTAATTCCGATAATGCAGTTAAACTGGCCTTCCAGGAATTCATTGACTCCCGTTCACCAGGGTTTTATACTAACGGCCTGAATAACCTCCCACTTAAATGGCAAAAGTGTGTAGACAATATGGGTGCATACTTCGATGATTAGAATAACTCCTTATGTTTGTAAGTTATCAATAAACTTTGTGTTTTTTTCTACAAATTTCATACTTGACGACCTGATATATATATATATGACATAAAATACCTATTAGGTATATAATAATAGATTTATCTATCTATCCTATGTGGTCTTGCATAATATGTTACAATCTTACATTACATTCTACATATAATACGTATATAGAATAATTTAAAAAAAAAAATCTATTTTATTTAATTATGTTATTAATCTACTAGTGGGATATAAATTAAAATTATATTTTAAAATTCCACATAATACTATTTATAGAATTAATTTTCTTAATGCAATTTCTATATATTTTAATTAAAATGAAAATAAGAAAATATGTAGTTTAATTCCAATTTAAATATTAATTCTATTTAAATCTCACACATGAAGAAGATATGAAATAATTTTATCAATTCTTGTATACATTGCTCGTAAATTGACGATGAACCGAATTATTAGCATATTAGTTTAATATGAAATGAAACGGGAAGATAATATCGTATATCAATGGAGTAAAAGTAAAAGAGGATAGAATTCATTACATCACTATCAGATTAAATATTTGTTATATTAATTAGAGACCGAATTTTTTATATATATGTACATCTCTCTCTCTTTTAATACACTTATCCTCCCACTACTCTCTTTTTATTTCAATTCTTCTATCTTCTTTTTCTTCTCTCCCTTTCTATTAAGCCCACCCCACCCCACCCACTCATTTCTATTACATTATCAACGACTATAAAACCAATGTGGATTTTTTTAACTCTTCCTTCTTTTACTATTCACGTATAGTGACCTACAATATACCTAAACGTACATCTCTTCTCTTTATTACAATATCTATTTGTATTTTATCAATTTATTATTTTCTTTCCTTTCTTAAAAACCATTCCAATGGATACTAATATTGAAAAAGGCCTATCGATTGGTAAGCATACAATTTTATTATTCTATTATTATATCATACTACAATAGTATCTTATTAATTATACAAGTTTATATCTCAACCAATGGATATAACTAAGAACTACAATACATAATTTTAAATAAAATTTCATAAATGAATTGGATTGTAATAATATTTTTATTATCTATACAGGAATAATAAGTATTGTATAATCATCCTAAATTTCATTGATATATATATATACTATATTTTTATGATATTTTTTTTAAATACAATTAACAAGAAAAAAAAATATAAATTTTTGTAGCTTCTAACTGCATTTTATATAAGTATATAGATTAGGCTCGTATGTATTTACAGAAAATAGGTATATGTAGTGGTTCACACGTCATTTATGATAAAATAATACAAAATTTCACCCATCTTCGTAATGATATGTAATGTAAGCATCTTTTAACCTAATAAATGGTTATAATACCTCTCATAATATTAAAAGTTGCAAATTCAAAGTATTATGATGCTTACTTGTCTATATTCTAGGTGTATAATTAATTCTTATTTATGAAAATCTCTATAATATGTACTTGTATGTAACAGTGATATAGTAGATATATATATTATATATTTATTTGTAATCTCGACGTATACAAATATAATAATAATAATAATAATAAAGTCACTTAGATTTATTTTTTTTTTTGTTTAAATTTCTTTAATATGGTTTTGTTTTTCTTTTCTTAATAGAAAAAAACAATGCGTTAAAAAATGACACAATCAATTTTGAAGAAGCCATTGCCCTTACAGGTAAATAATATGAAAATAAATCAATTAATTAATTATACATTGAAAAAATATATTTATTTAGTGTTTAATAAACAATTATTAATAAATATTAACATTAACAATAATATTACAGTAATTAACAGTAATATTATATTAAATAATAAAAAGGTAGATGACTTGGTTTGTTATTTCTGTTATTTTTTATTTCTTATATACATATATAAGTGTATGTACAATACAAATACTTATACTAGGTATATATTGGATGGGAGTTTAGTATGTGTTGGATTATTAGAATAAAACAAAAATAGGTTGAATATTAATAAGATTGATCTTGAATTTAATTGGTAGCACTCGACTCGAATTATTATTAAGTAATAGAATACTTAAGGTTGAGTGAATTCAGCGAAGGTTGATCAGGGATAAATGAAAATTGGATTTCATTCAGATTAAAAATAAAATATTAAATTATAATAAAATTAACATTGAATGATGAAAGAAAGAAATTCATATTATTAGAATAAGTAGGGTCGACCACTTAGCTGTTCATTGTCTTTAATAATAAAAGCAAGTGTAATGTGTCTGTCTGTCTGTCTGTCTGACCGAGCTCTCCAGCCATATCTATCGCACGCAGGGACCTGGAATTTTTTACACGGAAGCACAAAGGGGCTGGCCACCAGACCTCGAAGCCCGATTTTCGATTTTTTAATTAGAAAAATTTTAAAAAAATTATAAAGAATAATTAATTAAAAATAGTTTAGTTACCATACTAGATCATAGAGGCGCTGGTGGCGATAATTTGGCGGTAATTTAAATTCTGAGCAATGTGCAGATAAAAATCTTTTTATATATCTATTGATATTTACAATATTTACCTCGAAGCCTGATTTTCGATTTTTTAATTAGAAAAATTTTAAAAAAATTATAAAGAATAATTAATTAAAAATAGTTTAGTTACCATACTAGATCATAGAGGCGCTGGTGGCGATAATTTGGCGGTAATTTAAATTCTGAGCAATGTGCAGATAAAAATCTTTATATATATATATTGATATTTACAATATCTCAATTGATCTTATTGGCCTTTTAAACTTTGAAAACATTCACATTACGGCTATAATTTAATACTATTAATTTTTAAGATTATGTGAGTAAATTATTTTAATTAAGAAAATTTGATCTCATAATTGGATTTTCACTTAAGATTTTAATATATAGTATATTTTTTAATATTATTTTTATAGTAGTTTAGTGTTATGCTAATTTTATATTTTATTTTTATTTTGTTTACTCTGATTTTTTTTTAAATAAATTAATAACATTTAAAGTAGCATAAAAAAATTAATCGAGGCAGCAAAATTGATGGGGTTTGAAATTAATAGTGATAAGACAAAATAATTAGTATCAGAGAGAATAATATTTGCAAAGAATTTAAATCGAGGTTACAATCTGGAAATTATTATCAAAGGGGATCAAAATTATTAAATTATTAATTGTATTATATGGGTGGGAGGCATGGTCTATAGAATAGATTCAGAGTATTTGAGAATAGGATTCTTCCCAGCATTTATGGGCCAAAGAAAGATGAGGACACCGGGGAATAGCGGAGACTGCCTAACAAGGAATTGCATGACCTCTATGCATCTCTAGATATAGGTCATAAAATAGAGAAGGCTGGGATCGGCAGGGCACATGGCTAGAATGGGAGAGGAAAAATATATTGGTGGGGAGTTCGATTGGAAAACGTCTGTGTGGAAGACCAATTGTGAACAGGGTGGACAATGTAGGAAGGAACGTGAGAGAGATGGGACAGGTTAGGAGTTAGATGGTTATAGCTCAGAATAGGGACACTCGGGGGGGGGGTACAGGGGGCGGAGCCCCCGTCTAGATGCGAAGAGCGACGAAGGAGCTCTGAGCAGCTAGTTAATAATATATTAGAGTTCAGGGCAAGGCGGGACAAGTGTTGATTCTTTGGGCGGCGTTCTTGGGTGGGTTTCTTCTCTGGGCAGTAACTTCAAAATTTTGTCCTCGATGTAGGATCCTGGCACTGTCGTATTTGTCAGAGATGATGTCTCTCTCTGTGTCATCTTTATCCCGAAAAATGATCTCACTCTCTTCATTCCAGCCAGTAGAATTACTCTCTACCCCCCCCCCCCCCATCCAAGCAGCCCTTCTGCTCCCTTTCAATAACTAACTCCCTTTAAACTACTCAGGTGACCGATAGTAAGTTCTCCGTAATTTTAAGAAATATATCGTGTAATTTATTAGCACTTGAAAAGTCGAAAACTTGACACAATGTCTCATGCCATTACAATTGCGTTGTTCTCTTTTTAGGTAATTGTTGTAAAATGTGAGAGATGTAAAGATGTCAATGTTTATTTATAGCATCTTAATGACATTTCTCTACTAAAATGCATTATTATGTTTCTATATTACAATATATATACATAAATCCAATTACTAAAATTTTGAAAATAAATAAAAATATCTTATTAATGTAGATAAGCCTATATAATTGATCAATTTGATCAAATCTGGAGATATATAAATAAAATAATATTGAAGACTAGTTTAGTAGTTTGTATTATATTCGAAATGTCATTTAGAAGAATTCAGGAAATTGTAGAGATAATGAAATTAGACGCGGACAATATAAATAATCTCAGTCAATAGCTCAGGTTTAGCTTCAACAAAAGCATTTAAAAGTATGAAATTTCAGTCAGACCTTTGAAAAAAATTTACTACTTTTTTATTTCTTTTGAAATTTTTATACGTTAATATGTGATGTTTTTTTATGGTATAACAATAAAAATGCTATAAATATTGCGCACTTTTCAAATTGTTTATAGATTCCATTTACTTAATGTTAATCTTATCTTATTATGCTAGCTAAAATTGTATATATGTATTTATCTATATATATTGGTTCTCAAAAACCGCTCTAACGATTTTTTTCAAATTCACACTAGATATAGTATTTATAAAGAAAAATTAAGTTTTATTGATGATATCTCTTGAAACATACAGCTTCATTATTAATTTCTTAATTGAAAATTATATATGGAAAACGTCAAAATTTTTAATACTGCCTGCTAAGACAGTAAAAAAATGACAATTTTTTATCTAAATACATATAGTCCAGCGGTTGGACTGATGTTTTAACGAGTGGATTTCGTCGGTTCGAAACTCGCCGGGTGAATCGTTATTTAAAAATGAAAATAATGATTTTGTTATTTTTTTTTCTTTTTATCTATTGTTTACTTTTTAATAAATTACTATTCTATATTTATTTATTCATTGTTCTTTTATTAATTAAGTTTTAGATAGTTTTATAAGTTTTAATATTTTTTCAATAAAATATTATTCAATATATTTATTAATATTATTTTATTTATTATTATTGAGTACCCGAAGTTCCATTCATTTTAATCAGATTGATGCAATGATGCAACAGTTAATAATTGTAATATTGTAATAAATTTCTATCTTGAAAATTGTTACATATTATTCAGGATATTTTAAAAACTATTTCTTTCTTTAATTAATATTCATTTTTTCTATAAGTCAGATATATTTCCAAATATTAAATAATTTTTGAAGTGAAAACTTCTTTAGCGGCGTTGAGCACTTTTGCGGGATGGGGAAAAAGTATAGAACTCGCGTGATCGTGACCAACACCATGAAACCATCTGCTTTCAAATTTCTTATAACAGAGCGCGAAATTTGAATTGTCATTAGAACTGTTTTATAAATTATCTCTAACATATAAATATATATTTATTATGTAAAGTTCATTTCATATATACATATATAATCAAAATTATACGAAATGAACTTCACATAATAAATATATATTTTATGTTAGAGATAAGAATTATAAAACAGTTCGTATTGCAATATTTTAAACAAAGTTGTGTATTTATATATATATAAATATAAGTTACAAATTTGTTTAAAATATATGTTTAAAATAATATATAAGTTATATATATATACATGCATATGAAATTCATCTTTCTCGTGAAATAGCGCGAATTTCGTCTGTTTTAAAATTTCTTACGCAGAAGTTTTCACTTCTGTCGGCCAGTCCCACGACTGCCAATTTTGCTTTTTTAATTCCGAAAAGCTGCAAAGCACGTTTTTTTGTCTTTAGTTTGTTTTATAACCACTTGGGGCGCTAAACAGTTTTTCAAAAAAACACTATAGAAAAAAAATATATGTACCTATATATTATATATTTATGTATTATTGAGGAGCACAAGTTCATTAATTTTAATCAGATTGATGCAAATGTGTAACATTTAATAATTGTAATAAATAATTAAAGAATTGTGTATCAATATTTTTTAAAGGGTAGAGCGAGAGCTCGGTGTCCCAGGTATTAATATTACCAGCCAAATCCAATAATAATGAATCATTTTTTTTAACTTAAGTACCGAGCCGAGGCTCGGGGTCCCGGTACTAATTGTTATGTTGTATTATTAAATACATAATATATTAATATTAATTTATTTATTATTTTAATTGTTAATTTATTATAAAATTAATATTATATTTTAATCAAGCTTTTAATGAATCGAATGAATAGATTTCTATTTTAATAATAATAATAATAATAATAATAATATATAGTGAAGGAAAAAAGTAAACGCCAAGGTGACGCAGTTGTCGGGTAAACAACCGGTTGTAATGGCGCATTGCCATTGCCCGACAAAAACGCCACCCTTTTTCCCGCTAATGTACAACCATTAATTTTAAAAATTATAAATAATTTGTTTATCATGAAAATAAAAAAATAAAAAAATATTATATTAAGTAATTATTTTAATACGAGTATTGTACATTACAAATGACGATGATAATAACATTTTTTTTTTCAAGGCCAAGGCCGTTTCCATTATATCTTATCTGTGATTATGGGCCTCTCCCTGGTTGCTGTAGATTTTGAAATGTTTGGAATATCGTTGTACCTGCCAGTAGCACGATGCGACCTGCAATTGGACACACAACAACAGGGAATAATCAATTCGGCATGTTTCATTGGTAAGTGAAACAAAAAAATTATCTCGTCTGTGTGATTTATTTGATAAAATTATTTTTACAATTTGGATTCATTGAGAATTTACCTGACTATAGTTTGATGATTAATTAAATAAATATCCCCCCTCCCCCCTCCCCCTCCCATTCTCTATTCTCTATTCTCTATATAATTTATTACAAATATTGGTACGTAATTATAATGACGAGAAATGACGTACCTACCTACTATATTAATATTTCATTTTACAGTTAATTTAATTGAATTTAATTTTCTATTTGTTTTTTATTTAGGTATGATTTTTAGTTCACATTTATGGGGTTATTTGGCTGACACAAGTGGACGACGTTTTGTACTTATACTCACCTTCTTTCTTGATTGTTTATTTACAATATTTTTTAGTTTTGTTAATAATTTTTGGCTTTTTGCTTTTGGAAGATTCCTAAATGGATTTTTGTATGTTAAACTTCATATTATTATTATTATTATTTTAATTATTATTAAAATTATAACTATTGTGGTTGTTGTTGTTGTTGTAGTATTTGTGGTCCTGCAGCTGTCAGTTATGCATTTGTTGGTGAATTTTATACTGAAAAAACACGATCAAAAATTATTGTTTGGGTGAGCGTTGGAATGGCAATTGGTTTTGTCGTTTTACCAGGTACATAGAACAAAATTAAAATTAAAAAAAAAAACATTCTATATATTACATACTACATACTATAATTTATTTATTTATTTATTTTATAAAATATAAATTATGTAATGAAATATTATAATTATTATATGTATATAAAATACATGAAATAATAAAGATTTATCATACTTAATAATATACTCGTATGTGTATTATTATTTATTAATCAATTAAATAAAAAAAAAAAAATAATTTAATAATAATAATTTATTTATTTATTTTGATTATATTTTAAAGGTCTTGCTTGGTTGATAATGCCATTATCTATTAATATTGTACTACCATGGATTACATTCACCTCCTGGCGTCTCTTTATGATTCTTTGTACAATTCCTGGCCTTATTACTGCATTGACATTACTATTTTATTTACCAGAATCGCCAAAATATTTATTAACCAATGGACAACATCAACAGGCACTGCAAATATTACAAAGAATTTATTCTCAAAATACTGGTGATTCTCCTGAAAATTTCCCAGTACGAAAAATTATTTAATTTTATCTTAAAAAATGGAATGCTTAATTACGTATTATTCAATAATAATGTTATTGTATTATTTTTAGGTTCGTAATATGTGTATGGATGATTTAGAACGAAGAGCAAGTGTTTTAACATCACCAGGAGACATTGCTACTAGAATGACAGCATCGGATACGAAATCCATTTTATCAATGATTCATAGGATTAGTAAAAAAGTGTGGCGTCAAACGGCCCCACTTTTTATTTCGCCACTTTTACCAATCACTCTTATATCATGCCTATTAGAATTTGGACTTTTTTTATGGTAATTTTTCTTTCTTCAAATCCATATGATAAATAATTATTGTTAATCAATAAGTAATTAAATAAGAAATAATAATTAATTTTAATGTTTTTAGTGATAATGGCATACTTTTGTGGTTACCAGAATTATTTGTGCGAATGATCGATGCTGGTCCAAATGTTTCGGTTTGTAATGCAATGACAAGCGTTGCCAATAGCAACGATGTTGATTTCATTTCAAAGATGACATGTCAAGTGACATTGAATCAACAAGTATTTTTTAATTCGGCAATGGTTGGGGTTACATCCGTTGCTGCATTTATTTTAGTTGGATTTATTATTAATATCCTTGGCGCTAAATACACTTTAGGTAAAATTTTTATCATCGATTAAATATACGTATTATTACATTATATGTATTATAATAGCTTTTACTTTATTACTTACTTATATAACCATAAGTAAATCTAAGTAAATTGTTAATTGTTAATTATTGATAATAAATAATGATTTAGTAAAGAAAATATTACAATATTAAATAGGAATGTGTGTTTTTGTTTTGTTTTAGTAATTAGTTTAATTTTGAGTGGATTATCAGGTTTTGGAATGTATTTTGCGATGTCTTCACTGCAACTATTATTGCTTTCATGTTGTTATACATCCTTTTGTGGCATTGGCATGAGCGTATTGAGCTCAATCATTGTGGATGCCTTCCCAACACAAATGCGTGCAATGGCACTTTGTTTATCCTTCATGATGGCACGTCTTGGCACAGTATGTGGCACATTAATTATTGGCCTTTTATTGGATTTCAATTGTGGTGGGGTATTTTTCACATTTGGAGGTGTAGCCATTGGTAATTATTTTAATTATTATTATTATTATTATTATTATTATTATTAATATTAATATTAATCATTCATTAAAAGAGAAGCAATTGTTAATTTTTTTGTTTTTTACTTTTTCTATTTACAGCAATTGGATTCCTATCTTTATTTGTACCAGAAACGAAACAAAAATAAAAAATTAAATAAAAACGTTCCTAATGAAATAAGAATTCGGTATTGATTATTATTATTATTATTATTTTTAGATAAATATATGATAATAATCATCATCATCATATAATAAATAATAATTAACAACATTAATATTATTATTTTTTAATTATAATAATTATAATAATAATATCATATAATAAGACTGTTTTATATATATTATTTTTTAATATAAATGTATTTTTATTAAATAAATTAAAAAAAAACAATATCATAATTTTATTTTATCTCTGTGAATATAAATATACTCGTACACACATTAATATATTTACCTACCTCCTCGTAGATATCCAAATTAATAAATTTAATTTAATTTAAATAATTTTTTAGATAAGAATTTACTAGTATCTAGTATTATATTTTATGCTAATTAATAAATAATATTAACTTTCATTGAAATCATTTTTCATATATAATTTCTCATTCTTTCTATTAATTCAAATTTCACATGACATGAATTGGATGAAATTAGCTCATTATTTTTTTTTTATTTATTATTTATTATTCAATTTTCTCGATTGTCTTAAGGATTATTTTTGAAATTGTTATGTGTTAGGTCCAATTAATAACCGAAAGTTAAGTTATAATAAAAAAAAAAAATCAATCTTGGAACTTGGTCTTTCTAATTTATAGGCTGATGATGAAATCGTACAACTCAGATATCCAATTGGAAGAATATTTCAAGTAATTATATCACAAATGATAGATAAATGATAATAAAGTGATTAAAGTGCCCTTACCTATTCTTGTTTTGGCGAAGCAATTAGTAGTGTTGACTAGGGTAGGTATAGTGGGCTATGCTAATTATTTTTATACATCTTTTATAGTTTTTTTTTCCTTAAACAGCAAATTATGATTTTTGGAAAAATTAAAATATCGAAAAGTGAAAGGTTAACTTCTTTCAGACCACAAATTGAAAATTATAATTAATATTATAAAAAGGTTATTAAATAATAATAATAAAAATAATAGTTTTAATATCTATAATGAGTTAACTTGATAGTTTTTCAAGAAATTAATAAAAGTTACAAATTCTTTTAAAATACCCGGCACATAAAAAAAAAAATACAAAGTAAGGAATATTTTAATATTTTCTTGATTATTCTTTAATCATTCTTAAATTGTTCATTATTTATAAATTATTTTTTGGTATTGTAAGATTATACCTCTTTTTTTTTTTTTATAATATATTAAAGAAATTACAATTATCTAACTCTATGTATACTTAATTATTTTTCAACAGATAAATCTATAAAATTTATGGTGAAAATGTTTTGTACTGTATCTTGTGTTGTGTTTGCTGAGTTTGAAAAGGAATCGTATTTTATGTGAAATCTCCTAAAACCTGACCATACTATTATTGATTCGGCACTCGACTCTGAAAAATTAACTAGAATACAGCAAGGAATACAAAACAAGGAGCCAGATTTGATCAATAGAAAAGGTTTATGATCTCTTCAATATAATAACTAAAAAAAATATTATTTACTTGTTAATATTTATAATTTATTAAATTTAAATTTAAAAGTTTTCATTTTTATTAATTTAATTGAATATTTCAATTGAAATACATAAGATATATCCATTATTATTATTTTTAAAATTGGACGCATATAATAATAATAATAATAAAGAACTTAGATATCTATACATATAGGAGAGAGAGAGAGAGAGAGAGGTTTATAAAAGAAGGGATTTTTTTTTTGACACTCCATAGATAGTCTGTGCGTCTGTGCTCCAGAGGGATGGCATGTGTGGGCATGTAGAATTTTATTGCCAGGTTATTTTAGTTATTATGCATTTGTTTAAACTAAAAATTAAACTTAAAAAAAAAATATAATAAAATTTAATAAGAATGTTTTCTAACTTTTAAGTTTATTGATTATTAATGCTTTATGTTTCCATGTACATTAAAGATATCACATTATCATTATTATTTGAAGCTTGGATAAGAACCACAGAAGATCACAACTAATATAGGATAGTGATGGATGGATGGATGGATGAATGTGATGTTCAGTGATGTTATTTATTGATATTTATTGAAGTATAATGTTTAAAAGATTATTTTAAGTACTAGTGCTGCCACCTTCAGAATGTTTCAGAACATTTGTATTGGCAGAAAAGTTAAATTTTTGTTTTCCCTTTTCTTTTTGATAAGAGTTTGAAATTATAATACATTAAGATGTTAGTGTTTTATTATTTTGTGCGATTGTGTGTGTGTGTGTGTATTCATAATGGTGTAAATTTATTTTATAAAAAAAGGAGAATAAAATAAAAAAAAAGGTTTTCTAAAATAAATAATAAGTAATTTAATTAATAATAATAATAATTAACGCTTTCAGTTAAGTAAAAAATTATTTATTCGGAGATAAAACTGACATTTCAACAATCAATTAAGCTTTTTTCAGAGTCAAAATGTCAAAACTTTGATTTTATATCCAAATAAATAATTTTTCACTTAACTGAAATTTCTCAATCTGATTACAGTAGAGCCTAGCCATGTTGTCACACATTTTTTACAGTAAAAATTGGCCTGCACCTGAAGTGTTAAAAAATACAAATCTATATATATATATATATATACAATTTTTGCTAGTATAATAACATAAGTTAAGTATTGTTTCATTTTTGTAAGGGTTGTAGTTAACTACAATAGTTTTTATAAAATGTTAGCTTCATGCTAAAAATCATATTCATTTAATAATTGCAAGAATCTATTCCATGAAACGTAGAGAAATTAATTTTTATTGAAAGTTTAGAATTGGATGAGATTAGGTGCCAAAATATATATATTTTTCTGAAAATTTAATTGTTATATGATCAAAAAATCTTGAGTGTTTCCACTCGACTATCTCTCAAATTTGAATTGGATTAATTAACACATATTCTCATATATTATATTTAAATTAAAATTTAATTAATTATAAAATATAAAATAAAATTAATAAATATGTAATATTTATTAAAC
Source organism: Labia minor (assembly GCA_963082975.1). Lineage (NCBI taxonomy): Eukaryota > Metazoa > Arthropoda > Insecta > Dermaptera > Spongiphoridae > Labia > Labia minor. The sequence goes on along the minus strand of OY720347.1, from coordinate 1,299,020 downwards.
CAGCGCCTGATTGGTTCTTTGTTGATGGCACCAGGTCACGTGCTGGCGCGTGATTTACAGTCAATATGTTAAAAAATTCCGTTACTTTGAGTGATTCAATCAAACTGAAATTCTCTACCAATAGCAGTTTTATACAATTTGTAATCATGGGAAAAACTATCAAAATACTTATATCTTTATTTTTACGGTCAGTTTAGAGAAAAAAAAAAATCAAAAGTCAAGTAATGACCCTCTTCCGGTTGAGCTATATTTTTTAAAGGTTGATAGAAAACTACGAATTTTGAATAATGTCCCCGTATACCAAATTTCATTATTCTAGCTCAATCTTGTCTACATACATACACACACATTCACACAGACATTTTTCTCAAAAATTTTCGTATTCGCAATATTATCTATCACTGCCGATAGATAGTAAAAAGAGAGAATTTTAAATTTGTACTAACTATGTTACATAATTATATATTATGTATATTATATAATAGATTGGAGGAAAAAGAAATCCATTATTTTTTCGGTAGATGGCTATAGTAAATGATATTTCGTAAAGTATCGATCAAACAATTTCGAATTATACTCGTTGTCAAGGTGACAAAAAAAAATTATACATATTACATATCATATATTATATATTACATAGAAATTTATTTTCAAAAACATACTACTATATCAGTGATGGTGAACCTTTTTGATCATTATTTTTTTTTAGATCTAGCTCGTGGGTCACTAAGTATTTAATTAGAAAAGAAATAAATTCACGGCCCAATTTTCAATCATAATTTTCATTGCGCCATATGAACATGTTTCTGAGCAGCATCGCAAAATCATCTGACCTTTTTTTTTTTTTTTTTAGAACCATATTGAAAAAAATCGAAAATGTTGAATAGTTTGGCCACAAAAAATTCTTATTTTTTTTTTTTTTTTTTTTTTTTTTTTTTTTTTTTTTTTTTTAGAACCATATTGAAAAAAATCGAAAATGTTGAATAGTTTGGCCACAAAAAATTCTTATTTTTATTTTTTTTTTTTTTGAGTATCTATTCTCTTTTTTGACATAAAAATAAATTTATAAAAATCAAAGTGTGGGTCAGTTACAAAGCTTGGGTGGGTCATAGGTTCTCCATCACTGTACTATATTATTCTTGTTAGTTTATGTAACTTTTTTTTCATATTTTTGATCTTTAATCTATATAATTATCTATGTATATATATAAAAAAAGGTTTTTTGTCTGTACATTGCTTAGAATTTAAAATTTTTTGTCATATCTTCACGTTTCATGATCCCTAGAATCCAAAAGTGACTTTAAAATTTTTCATCTCTGTCTGTCTGTCTGTCTATCTGTTCGAAAAATTGTAACGCTATAAACTTAAAAATGATATGAGCCATCTCCATACAACTCCTATTCTCTTCTAACTTCTTCCATTTCTTCTTTATGCAGGTTCCTTTTTGCGTCTTTGGTCTACCAACCGATTGCGTATCAAATTTTTTTTTTTTTTTTTTAATAAATTTTAATAGAATAAAGTAATTTAGAAAGATTCAAAACAAATATAAAAAATCTATCCAACTTTAAAATAAGTTGACCTGTGGCCAGGTCCGAACCGACCGACGGTTTGAAATAAATTAATTTCCAGCTACAGAAAATAATTTTAATATATCTATTAATGTAATAAAAAACAGATAGGCATACATAAATAATAAATATAAACATTTTTAATTATATTTTATTTATAATATATATGCAAGACCAGGCTGTGACGTCATGAATGGCTGGGTGACGTCATATAATTTTAAATCAAGAAAAAAACTAATAAATATGATTTTCCCGAGGATAAAACCAATACAATGTGAATGATTCGTGGTGATATGTAAAAATTCTCCTCATGTGAAATTTGGTGTGAAAATAACCCTTCCCTTCCTATCGTCGATCGCTAATACTACCACTTCCGGTTTCCGGATTTGCACCAAAAGTTGATCAATTCAACCCACTGATGCATTAAGTAAATATACCAAATTTCATCAAAATCGGTTGAGCCATTCAGGCTGTACACATCTATACGGACGGACGGACAGACATCATGCTAAAAATACTTTTTTCTGTTTAGAAAATGCATGATTCGTGGAGATATGTAAAAATCTCCACATGTGAAATTTGGTGTGAAAACAATACCTCCCTTACTATCGTCGGTCGGTAAAAAAATGAAAATTTAAAACAACTCATAATAATTATTATCGTTTGACTAAAAGATCATAATTTAATTTTTACATAATCTTTAAATCATTTTTACTACTAAAATATATTGTATAATATTCTTCTTTAATATATAATAATTTAGTAATTAAAATAATAAATAATAAAAACAAATATATATCATTTTATTTGATATTTTTAACATTTCTTTTACTATCTCGCCAGTGATAATATAATAGGATAATATTGCGATCACGAAAATTTTCCACCACCAAAAAAGTTTCAAGATACTGAATTGCTGTTTCATTTTGCCAAAAAAAAAATGTTCCCTTCATAGACCTAGTATATAAATAAATACAATATTTCAATTATCATCAAAATTATTTTATAATTACTATTTATTTTTATTTTTTTATTATATTATAATATAATTTTATAATTCAAATAGACAGGCATTTTTTCATATGAATATGATTTAAGACAAAATTACATGTTACTGTCAAAATGAAATAAGAGAAGGATTTAAAAGATTTAAATGAGACAATCAATGGGATTAATAATTATCATGAATGCATATATATATAAGAGGAGGTACATATAATCAAGTTAGAAAGAGAAAATAGTTTCAGATATTTTTTTCATTATAAAACATAAAAATAAATTATTAATTTATATAATTAATTTAAATTAATAATAATAATAATAAAAGAATGACAATTATTAATATCATTGATCAAAGAGAAAATAATATAATAAATGATCATAAAACAAGAGAAACAGTGGCAATGAATGATTGTGAAAATGTTGAATTTGATAAAGCACTCTCATATACCGGTAAGTTTATTTTATTTAATATAATAATAATAATAATAATAATAATAATATAAATTAACCGATTAACTCGTCAAATGTTATACAAATTGAATTGTCATCATCGTCTATGTTTATTTTTATACCATTTCTCTTTCGGTGAGATGCTGGTTGTGGGTTAACAAACATCTGGCAACTACTACTTTCTTAACTTTACAAACAAATTAGAATGATGTGCTCCTAAAGTATGTAGATTCCAATTCAGTTCGCGTAAGATTAATAAAAATAGATCAATTTACTTCAATCCATCTAACAAAAAAAGTAAGAAGAAGAACATGGCAAGTAGACGACGATACAATTGAACCAACCAGAAAGAGAAAATCTTCCAAGTTAATGGAGTGCCCTCCATGCCCTCCATGTCCCCAATGTCAATAGGGAGACATCCCTTTCCGAGTTGGTTTAGGAAAGGGCTACCTATTCTCACCAACAGAGGTGATTATTATCAGATCCATCATCCATCATCAATTCATGATAGAACGATTAGAATAAGAAATTATAAGAAGAAAATCCTCCTCCTCACAAGCTGAACGTAGGAGGGGTGAGAAATCTGGAAAAACAGATGAGAGAAAACATCTCACGGATGGTTGTAGTCACTACACTTAACTACACTTGCATACACATAAACAAGTGACAATAAAAAAAAAAAAAGGTTGGATACCTTAAATTGAGAAACCCAGTACTTGCTGTACTGGGAACTGGGATCGTTCATTAATAATAACAGATAAGTCCATCGATTACATTTGTCCTGACCATCTGTTGATCGATAAAAAGAAAAAAGAAAAAAGAAAAATAAAGAAAGCAAGATATTAGAGATTGGAGAATCTCATCTCTGTATTCTCTTATAACATCTTTAAAACCGAATTCAAAAAATATTGTACAACAAATATCAAAATCTTGTGATGAAGTTGAAATCTCTATGGAAATTGAAGAGTGAAAAGATACTTCCATTAGTAATATCATTTGAAGGAATTCTCCAGTGAAATTGAAAGATAATTTAAAGGTATTTCGATCAAAATTTCTTTCTTTCTTTATCCAAAGGGAAGTTATACTACAAACTTTTGGTATAATCTCAGAAATATTCCTTATTTTTCATAAAGAAGAAAAAAAGGATGTTAAAAGAATGGTAAACATTAAATTATACATAGAAACATTATTCGTGAAGGTTTATAAAGTTTAACAAGTTCAATATAGTTATTACCAATTTGTTTTTTGTTCTTTTATTTTAATTTTAATTTTTAATTTTAATTTTTAATTTTAATATATTTAAGAGAGAGAGAGAGAGAGAGAGAGAGTAATTTGTTTATATACTTAAATATCTTATTTTATTTATTTTTAAATACTTATATTTTTTTCATTACAATAATATATATAAAAAAAAAAAAATAAAATTATGTTAAAATAATAATATAAAATAATGTATATGTATTTTTTTTAATCTCGATGGGGTGGGATTAAGTCCCTGTAAATATCGATCACCAATGACTTATGACTTCTCGATCCAAGAGAATGATAGATGAATGATTGTTTCTCTGCCTTCTCGATACGACAGAATCCACTGCAACCAGACCAGATGCCACATGCCACATGAAAATGTTAACCCTCTCTTCTCCTATGGCAGCCCTTCTCCTGTTCTTATCAGCCAAGTTATTCTCTCCCTATTCAGCTGTTCTTTTCGAATGTTCATTTATGATACTCCACGATGGAAAAGATGTCTGAATAAATATCCATTACAATTAATAATTTAATTAATTATATTAATATACCATATATTATTAGATTATTACATACTAGTACATATGTAAGTACAATTAATATATATATATATATATATATATATATATATGTATTGTACACACACACACACACACACACATCAATTAAAACATATATAAATAGAGAAAAAAAATAATAAAAGATTATATACTATACAAATACCTATTATATGGATTTTTATCTGTGATAATTGGAATTTTCTTATCTTATTTAAAATAACACCAATGAATAAATAAATAAACATTTCTTTATGTGTAATATGTAGTTAATAGATATTATCTAAAAAAAAACAAAAAACAAAAATATATAATATATAGGTATTATAAAAAATGAAATTACCACAATTTATAAATATCAAATAGAAACGAAATACATAATGAATGAATAAATGAAATAAATTGAGAATTCTGTTCTATGTTTTGGCGAACCTTTTTCTAGAGGGGCACTTAACCCAGACAATAACAAACACCGGTGAATAAAATTATCAATTGGTATTGAAAATAGAAGATATACATTTAAAATAAGAAGATATTCATTTAAAAAAGATCAAATCTTGTAATTTTGTTTACCAATGTAAATTACTTACTTAGTAAATGGAAAGAAAGGAAGCTCTTTTAATTTATTCGTCATTTGCCATTTGTCGATTAGTTTGCATTTAAATAAAAAAAAATAGTAAAGTAAAAGTATCTAAAAATCATTATCATCATTTATTAAAATATGAATACAATGGACAAGAGAAATGATGATCCAATGATTCTGATGAATAAATATTGATTATATATTTAAATTCTGTTAAAATATTTAATGTAAGAAAAGTGGTAGGGATTTATGTAAAAGTTTCTGGCCCTTTCTCTCTCTCTCTCTCTCAAGGTGGGTTGCTCCTGTCTTGTCCTCGACCATCAACCCCTTTCTCCCTCTCTTTTCCCCTTCCCCCTTTCCCTCTACTCCACCCACCGTAATAGAAATGACCACCACCACAACAACAACAACAACAACAACTGACTGACTGACTGGCTGGCTGGCTGGCTGGCTCTCATCCAGTTCCAAGCGGTTCATCGAGACGCAAACACGCTCTTCCATTTTTATTTTTGTGCAAAATTATCCATCCACCAATAGAATATGGAACAACAACCTTGAAGGTTGTCTTTCATTTCTTTTACTATAACACATTCCAAATATTCCTCTTCTCTTTAAAACTCACTGAAAAGAAAAATATTACAAAAAAAAAGTTATTTAAATGAAATTATTAAAAATAACAAAATAACCAATAATGCCTCTTAGTACACAAATCATTGAACAAAAAGAAAACTTATTAAATGAACATGTTGAATTTGATAAAGCACTCTCCCATACTGGTAAGTTATTTTTGTAAGAAATACTTAATTATTTATTAGATATTAGTTATTATATAATATTATATTATTATTATTAATTATAATAATAATCTATTCATCATTATATTAAGAAAATTATTAATAAAATGCTTTATATTCTATCTATTAACGTAGATGCATTTTTATATTGAAATCATCAACAAATAATTTATGATAAACTTTTAAATTAAATGAGATAAAAAAATAAATGAAAAAAATCAATTCATTTTTTAATGAATTTGTTTTTGTACACAACACATAATTTATTTTATTATTATTATTATTTGCGGATAGACCCTGAGAATCACGCAAAAAGCTTTAAAAAGAAATGATTAACTATTAGAATTTACCCCTAGGTCCGAACTAGAGTCTTGAGTGTGGTAGACACTCGTGCTAACCACGAAACCACTGAAGAGTCTGTTTTATTTAATTAAAATAAATAAATATTTCATTCAATTTTTGATTATTACCTATGATGTAATTGAAATGAAGTATATGTAAAATTTAATTAATGTTTTAAATATTTTTCAATACCTAATTCCTTATAGGTATTCATTATTCTAATAGTTTTCATATTTAAAAACATAGAATAAAATATTAAATATATTATAAGTATTTATTATAGTGAAATTTCATTCAATTTCTCTTATATTATTTTATTTATTTATTTATTTTTATTTTATTTTTAGGTTTTGGAAAATTTCATATTTTATTGACGCTAACACTTGGAATTGCATATATTATTGTTGTATTAGAAATGTTTGGTATTTCAATGGTATTACCTGCTGCACGATGTGATCTTGAATTTAATACATCACAACAAGGATTACTCAACGCCATGAATTTTATAGGTAACAAGAACTCAAAATTGGTACTCTTTTATATTGATTTTCTTATCAATTAACTAAATGGATGATTTGAAAAGATTATGGAAAATACTAGAAAAAAGATATAAATATGTTTTTTTTATTTTAAATTAAAACAAAAACATAAAATAGTAGGTAATCATAGGAATTTAGTTTAAAGTATTTTAAAAAATTCTAATATTTTCTTTTTAATTCCTATAAATTACATTCATATTAATATAATATTATAATATTTATTTTTCTTGATAAATTGTAATTAATTAATCTTTTAAATTTTCTTTTATATGTATTTGTTTTTTGTTTTTTTGCTTATATATATATATATATATATTATAATAGATATATTTTATATTAATTTTATCGTTTTTTTTTCATTCAATATTATGAAAAGAAACCAAAAAAAAGATAAGTTGACCTGTGGCCAGGTCCGAACCGACCGACGGTTTGAAGTAAATTAATTTCCAGCTACAGAAACAATTTCAAATAATTTTAATATATCTATTAATGTAATAACAAACAGAGATGGATACATAAATAATAAATATAAACATTTTTAATTTTATTTTATTTATAATATATATGCAAGACCAGGCTGTGACGTCATGAATGGCTGGATGACGTCATATAATTTTAAATCAAGAAAAAACTAATAAATATGATTTTCCCGAGGATAAAACCAATACAAAGTGGATGATTCGTGGTGATATATAAAAAAATCTCCTCATGTGAAATTTGGTGTGAAAATAACCCTTCCCTTCCTATCGTCGATCGCTAATACTACCACTTCCGGTTTCCGGATTTGCACCAAAAGTTGATCAATTCATCCCAGTGATGCATTAAGTAAATATACCAAATTTCATCAAAATCGGTTGAGCCGTTCAGGCTGTACACATGTATACGGACGGACAGACGGACAGACGGACAGACATCATGCTAAAAATACTTTTTTCTGTTAAGAAAATGCATGATTCGTGGAGATATGTAAAAATCTCCACATGTGAAATTTGGTGTGAAAACAATACCTCCCTTACTATCGTCGGTCGGTAATAACTAACTCTCATATAAGATAATACTTAGTATAATAATAAAAAAATTTTTTTGATCAAAATATGTAGTTTAAGTAGAAAATTTACAGATTATGTATACCAGTCTATCTCTCTATATCTCTACCACACACCTATATTTACTATTGTTTTTACCAGTTGAAAATTATCATTTAAGCAATTAAAATAAATTAATGCTGATCGTATTTCTCTTTTCATTTTATAGAATAATCTTTATTATAATGAATTTAGGGAAAGAGTCTTGGGCCATTTTATAAAAATAAAACTAACTTTTTTTTAAACTCATTTGATCTCCTCAAAAATCACAAAAATTTAATAATACGAGGTAGGGTCAAAAAGTTCGCGGAATGGTCGCTTATAGTCAAGTATTTCTTAGCTGAAAGGGAAATTTTTGTTTGTGAGGTTGGCATAACTGGTAGTGAATGTGCTTTTGAGGTTAGCAGGCCATTGTAGTTGGTTCCGTGCGTTCGGTGTTTAATATTGTAGATCGTAGTTTCTTTCTTTCGTCGGATTGTGCAATGTCGTCATTAGAGCAGCGTGGCAATATTAAATTCTGTGTGTTGCTGGAGAAATTACCCTCGGAGACTCTTGAGATGCTAAAAAAAGCATACGGAAATTCTGCGATGAAGAATACAGCAGTTTACGAGTGGCATAAGCGTTTTCGCGACGGTCGCACTCGTCAGAGGTGATTGAAAATGCGACGGAGTGGCTGAAGGGACTTTCAAAAAAGGGCTTTCAAGAGTGTTTCCAACAATTATATGAACGGTGGAATAAATGTGTAGATGCAGGAGGAGAGTATTTTGAAGGGAAATAATGTAAGGATGTTATAAATATTTTTAATAAATTTTTAATAACCAATTCCGCGAATTTTTTGACCCTACCTCGTAATAATAAATACAAATATTAATTTTTTTTTAATTTAAATACGATTTAATTTATATTGATTGTGTAGAGTTACAATAGTTGAATTAATACAGAAATATGGAATGTTCTTAGCAAGATTAGATTTGATTTAATATTGTCCAATTTGGCCTTAATTCACATTGATTATCTCCTAAGATTAGAAAAAACTCATAAGTTGAGTCCTATCCCAATCTAATTCATTTACTCAGTTACAAGTAAATAGTTGTATAAGAAATAATATAATAATCAAATAATATCAATATAATAATTAAATATTTCAATTTTTAAGTTTTATAATTGAATTTATATTTTAAAATTTAATAGCAAGTTGATTTTCAAAATTTTCTAATTTATTTACATACATGATTGATTACTTTTGGGTTAAAAAATAAAACAAAGGAGATTTTTACATATTAGCTCCACGAATCATGCATTTTGTTAACAGAAAAAAGTATTTTTGGCACCAAGTCACGTGCTGGCGCGAGATTTACAGTCAATATGTTAAAAAATTCTATACCAATAGCAGTTTTATACAATTTTCAATAATCATGTGAAAAACTATCAAAATACTTATTTCTTTATTTTTATCGTGAGATTAGAGGAGGAAAAAAAAGTGAAAACGTGGTAAGTAATGACCGTTTTCCGAAAGAGCTGCTTATTGATCTCCATATTTAAAAGGGCATAAACCAAAAATTATTGCGTGAAATTACTTTTATGATTACTTTACACACAACCCTTTGTTATATCAGCTCTCAAAACATACAATAAATGATTACATATACGACTTAAGTGTGAAGTTGAGTTCGAAGAAATACAATTAAATCCTCAGGTGGAAAAAACAAAATTACTTTCTGAACAACCTACTAAAAGCTATGTAGTAGTAATTAATAATTAAGTAATTAAACTAAAAACAAAAACAAAGATAATATAATTTAGTCATTTTGAAAAAATAATTTCTATTTTTTTCGTTTTTTTTTTTTTACTAGACAAAAATAAAATTTATACCCTACACTTTTAATTAATTAATTAATTAATTAATTAATTTAATTAGTATTATTTAAATTTTTAAAAACTAATTTCTGGGGCTATTAAATAAATAATAAAAGCCTATGTTCAAATAGAAGTATATAAGAATATTGTAATGTAATTTCATGGAAATTGGTTCGGCCAATTTCGAGTCTATAACGTTCATAATAATTTTTCAGGAAAGACAAAAAGACATGAATTAATCCGATAGTCACTCTTGGACTTTAGGGTTCATGAAAGATCATGAAAATATGACATAATTTTTTAAATTCTGACCAATGTGCAGACAAAAATCTTCTTTTATTAGTATGTATTTAGATTAAAATAAAAAAAAATATACCCAATCTAGGAGATAAAACTTTATCTATATTCAAATAGGAAAGGGATGGGGATCTATTCTTACATTTAAGTATGTAGTTGTATAATAATTATAATAATTAATCAATCAATTGTCGGTATATAATTAAATGAAAACTAATGATTTTAAATTTAAAAATTGTAAATTTTAAGTAAAGTATCAAACAAAAAAAAAAAAAGAAAAAGAAAAAGAAAAAAAGTGGTAGAGCAGGAGAATTGTTTAAATAAATCAATTAATTTAATTTAAAATATATAATAAAATATAATATAATAATAAATAATAAAAGAATATTTATAATTTAATTTTTTTTTTTTTTTTTTTAAGGAATGATATTTGGTTCACCATTTTGGGGTTTCCTTGCTGATACACAGGGCCGTAAATTTGTATTAATTTTTGCATTTATCTTAGATTGTCTGATTTCATTAATTGGAAGTTTATCAATCAATATTTATATGTTAAATATTATAAAATGTTTAACAGGATTTTTGTAAGTGTTTATATTATTACTTAAAAATAATACTTTTTTTTTTATACCTACATTACATATAATTACACCTATGTTACATGTGTAAAGTACAATTTATCTGTATTTATAGTTATCATTTATTATATTTTATCTATTTAACAATTTAAGATATAATTTTTATTAATTTTTTTTTTTTTTTTTAGTATCGCATGTCCATCGGCTGTATTATTTGCATATGTTGGTGAATTTCATTCCAATCGTACAAGGGCATTAGTCGTTGTTCTTATGGGATTATTTATGAATTTAGGCTTCTCAGTTATGCCAGGTTGATATGAAATGAATGAAAATGAATAAATAATGTTTTATTCTAATTTATTCTAATTTATTATATATATATATATTAATATATTTCATCATTTCATTTGTTATTTTAGCACTTGCTTGGCTTGTAATGCCATTGCCAATTGATTTTAATATTTTTGGTATACATTTTACATCATGGCGTATGTATATGGTTGTATGTGCATTGCCCTGTTTTCTTATGGGCCTTATTATTTATTATTTACCAGAATCACCAAAATATTTATTAGCAATTAATAAACATGATGAAGCATTAAAAATTTTACAAAATATGTATTCATCTAATACAGGAAAACCAATTGAAACATATCCAGTAAATATATTAATATTTTTTTTTTCTTCTTCTTATTATTATTTTCTTCATTATATTAATAATTTACTAATTATTATTATTATTATTCATTATTATTTATTTTAAGGTTAAATCAATTCAATTGGATGCTGATGAAAAAGAAAAATTAACAAAATTATCAAAATTAAAAGAAACAAGTAAAGAATCCAAAAGTGGTATTCTAATTAGTATATTAAAACAAATTTGTGAACAAATTATTCCATTGTTTACACCACCGTTATTAATTAACACTATTCTTTGTTGTCTACTTACATTCTCCATTTATCTTACGTAAACAATTTTATGTGGTACATTATATTAAATAAAAAAAAAACATAAAAATATTATTTTTTTTTTTTATAATAATTTTAGGGAGAATGGTTTGGTACTTTGGATGCCAGAAATTTATAAACGTATGAGTGAACAAGGTATTGATAGTTCTGTTTGTGATGCTATGAATTTACTTGTTAACGACATTAATGATACTACAACTACAACTACTACTATTACTACTACTACTACTACTAGTACTATTACAACACTTGTTGATTGTAATATAAATAATGAAGTGTTTTGGAATGTATCAATATTGGGAATTGGTGCTGGCGTTGGTGCAATGTTTTCACTTTTACTAGTCTACTTTTTTGGAAATAATAAAACTTTAAGTAATTACAATGAAAAGTAAAAATTCGAAAAAAAAATAAAAATTTAACAATTTTTTCTTTTTTTTTTTTTTTTTTTTTTTTTAGTTGGTGGATTAGGACTCCTTGGAATATCAGCAATTACTTATTTATTTGTTAATTCAATATCAGAAATTGTAATTTTAACAACACTTTATGCTGGAATTAGTTCAATTGGTATGAGTGTAATTACAAGTGTTGTAGTTGATTTATTTCCAACACAACTTAGGTTTGTGAATAATTATTATTATTATTATACAATAAACAACAAATGTTACCTTTATTTCATATTTACATATTTATTTTTGACAGAGGAATGGCTGTATGCCTTGCTATGATGTGTGCACGATTTGGTAGTGTAATTGGAAGTATATTTATTGGATTTCTTATTGATTACTATTGTAAATGGATATTTTATATTTTCGCTGGAATAGCATTTAGTAAGTATTATTCTATTCTATTCTATTATTATTCTAACAAACATCAATCTCTTCATGATGTACTGTGTTTTTCTTATTTTCTTCACCGTTCCTTTCGTAAAAGTTAAGTTTCTTTTTGGATCTTATCATTGGATGATAACTTCCAATAGAAAATATATTGTGTGCTGTTACATCTCCAGTATCATTTCCTTTTTGTTTAAGATGATAAAATCTATTCATTTCATTCATCCGGATTTATCCCGGTCAATTTGGGTTGAATTTTTTTTTTTTTTTTTTTTTTTTTTATTACAAAGAAAAAGAGTATAGAAGTCTGTTTTCCCTCTCATTTCTCTGACCAAAACCGTGTTTAACCATTGAATTTTCAAACTCATCTTATTTTTTGTTTTTTTTTTTACCAAATTTGGTGTTGAAGTCTGCTGTTAACAACATACATATTGAGTGGTGTTTGTTTTTCGCAAACTGTATCTACGAGGGCAGATCAATAAGTCCGTGACACAGGTTTTTGGATTAAAAACTTATTTTATTTTTCAACGTAGTCTCCTTTGTCCAACGTTTCTCCAATTTTTTTTTTATCCCTTCCAAAAACTAAGATTTGTCGAGGACATCAAAATAAGTATTGGGTTGTGAGATGATTTCATCGTTGAGAAGAGTTCAATCTCTTTCTGCCGATCAATTTCTTCAGATTTAGAACGAAGAGACAATCACTCAGGGCTAAATCCGGGTTATTAGAAGGGATGACTGAGCAATTCGTATCTCAATTCATGGATTTTTGCCATGAAAACTGCACAGTGAGCCACCCTTGCATTTTGCATTGTCCTGAAGGAAAATAATTTTTTTTTTTTTGCCAAATGTGGTCGTTTTTTTTCAGATCGTCATTAAATAGACCCAATAAGTTGGCATAATATTGCCCATTAATTGTTTTATTTTTTTGAAGGTAGTCAATACGGATTATTCCACGTGCATCCCAAAAAACGGTCTCCCATGACTTTATTGGTTGATAAACGCACCTTGACCTTCTTTGATGCCGATTCACCCCGAGAAATCCACTTTTTTGACATCTGTTTGGTCTCTGGTGTGTTGTGTTGGATCCACGTTTCATCCACGGTTACGACGCAAAAACTCGTTCATGTTTCTGTTAAACAACGCCAAACACTCATGCGAAATTGTCACACGATTGCGTTTGTGGTCGATTGTAAGCAAACGCGGCACCTATCTTGCCGAAAGCGATGTAGATGTAGATTTTTCTTTGATTTTCGGCTAAGCATTTTGAAAGATGGATATGATGTGGAAAATAAATTGAAGAGGAATAAAAAACTAGGTCGAGGGTTTCAAATATCAATGAGAGAAGACGCCATTCAGTTTGGGCCTAAACGGCAATAAATCACATCCTCGTGATTTCCAATTCAAAAACTCAAAAATTTTTCTAGGTGGAGTCTCTTGGATGAAAAAATAGGAAGCTAATTGATAAGAAGTGGCGCCTCCAATCCAGGAAAGATAAAAATAAAGGTTGTTCATAGTTGCTGACAAAAGTCATGGATTTATTTTATGGGATATGTGGGTATAAGGTATAAGCAAGTTAAGGCTATAGTCTATGGCTCTGTGAGACGAGAGTAGTTTTAGAGTATTTGAGAATAGAATTATGGTCCACAAAGAAAGATGAGGTCACTAGAGAATGATGAAGATTACATAACGTCATCTTCTGACATAGTTAGGGTTGAAAATCAAAACAAAGTTGGGACGTGAGAGAGATGGGAGATGGAATAGGAACACTTGTTGGAAATGTGGTTAGATGAGATTGTGAGATATCTAGATAGACAGAGATTAGAGTCAAAAAATTTAAAAATTAAATTAAATTGAAATTGTTAAAAGTACAATATACTTTAATACATAGAATGAAATAAAAAAAAGATTAATATTTTATATTTATTAATTTCAGGTGCAATGATAATATCAGCATTTCTTCCAAAATCACATTATAATAATAATAATAATGATGATGAAAATAAATAAATATAGTATTACTTTGTCTTATTTAATTATTTATTTATTTAAAAATAATGTATAAATTAGATTAATTAAATAATAATTGGTCGATTTTCTATTCGTTTTTTTTTTTTTAATGTAATTTAATCAAATATTTATTTCTTATATACACAAACGAAAAACTAAATATATATATATATATATATATATATAAATTATAATGTTCTTAAAAAATTGAAGATACAATAAGGTTGCTATCAATAGGCCAGCTCTTTAAATTGGCTATCTTTATTGCTGAGTAGATGTAGACGTAATGTCTAATGGTTTTCTAATGGTCCATATGGAGCGAAGATCCGCAGTTTTATTTGGAATTGTTTTTTGACCTTCCTATGAAAGAGCTATAATTTACGTTGAAATATGTCATCTCCAAGCTTATCTTACATGATCTCAATAATTTTTATTTAATTTATTCTAAAAGTTTAATTTAATTTATCTAGAGATATAAATGAATGTGTGTCTATTTGTCTATCTGTCTGTGTCTTATGGATTCAAAAACCATACATCCAATCACCGTGAAAATTTGGTAAATTATTAGGTATATCCCCGGAAAGTGGAAAGGGAAGAATTTTTATTAAAATCAGCGCTGGAGTTCTATCTAGGTGGATTTAATTTAATATTGATTTACAATTTTTAATTTTTTTTTTACATAGACACAGAGAGAGAGACAGACAGACATTTTTCTCAACCTTAGTGAATATGATTCAGAAACCTTCAAAACGTATAAAAACATCAAAATCTCGATATTAAATATAAAAAAATATTAATACAATAACAATTAAAACAGAATGGCAAGAAGTAAATCTCCTAATTTAAAATAAGAAAATACTAATAAAGTTGATTTTTTTCGAGGATCAAACTAATACAGATCGATTTTTCTTAATAAATATTATCTATGGTGTGAATTTCAAAAAAAAAACATCGAGCGGTTTAATATCTCAAAAATATACAAATATACATATATAACACATCCCCTAAATTCCCTCGCGCCACAGTTTCTTCTAAGATAGGAAAATATTTACAATCTAGAAAAATTAATAAAAGAACTTAATAATCAAAAATAAATTAATCAATTAATTTATATTAATACTATTAATGAACGTAGGTATATAATATTTTCACTTTATCTATAGATAGAACGTTAAAAATATTAATTTTACTTTTATAAAATGTGTCAAGATTTTAGCTTCAGATTTTCTTAAATTTCATTATAATTAAAAATATTCAATAAAAATCTAGCAATTAATAATAAAACATCAAATTGAAATGATTAAGAAATATTATAAATTCTCGATTATAACATATACAATAAAATATTCAACTGATTGAAATAAAATGAATGAAAACCTTTTGATTACTTACTGGTTTTCAACCAAATAGTATGTATCACTTGGGGAGTACAGGGGGCACAGGTGCGAACACTGTTGAAGGCTGTCTGAGTAGATAGTTTAGTTTATAATATAAATTTACTTGCAGTAAATTGAGACTAACTTTTGCCTTAAATAAGCAATTGATTGTATCTGCACGCTTTTTCACAACTACCGAGTTCCGTAGGAAAGAAATTAAAAAGTAATATTGAATAAAAATAACTGATTGAACAAAAATCAACGAGATTGATTTATTTATACTATCATTTTAAGTATAATAATTAAATGAATTCTAAATTCAAAATTAAATTAATAGTAATTAACTCACAATTTAGTTAAATAATTAATAAATTAATCTTAAAATTCATATTTTAACTAGAAGGTCAGGACTTTAGTTCTAATTTGTCCCTTGGAGTGGGAGAAGGAGGGAAATGCCCGACCCAATCAAGGAAACCAGTCGGCCTACTTGAGCCGATGATAAGTTTGTTTATTTTTCAAATATTTCATTAACGTTAAAAATTCCTTATTTCTGTGTCTAGTGTTAATCTATATATAGATATATAGACCATTGCATTAACATATATATGTATATACATTATCCATGGATTCGATTCTAGGTGTATTGATATTCTTTTAAGATCTCTCTTTTTTATCTCCCTGCAACTTTTCCCAAAGCCAAAAATAAAAAAAACTTAATAAATTATTAAACCTTAAATATTTAATGAATAATTCAAATAATACCGACATGTCCCTTTAAAAAATCGTTTCATTGTTGTAGCGAATATTATTTATATAATAATAATTATTATTTATTTAACTTAACAATAATCTAAGGTAGCCCGAAAAAAGTTTAGGATACCAATAAAATGACATTAGTCTAAAGTGAAGAAAATAAATTATTCCATTTTTATTTTGATAAATAAATAAATATATTAAAAAATTAAATAAATATTATATTTTAGTTATTTATTTTATTGATTATTTAAATGATTTTTTGGTATTAAAAAACATAAAAATCCGCCTGCTAAAAAATAGAAAATATATAAATATTATATATATATATATATATATATAAATAGTATATACTATTTATAATAATAATAATAACAACAAATGTCACTTACTTGTTAATATTGCAATGATAATGCCGAATAATAAATCACAATTGTTTTCAAGTAATTGACCCAGTAATAAATTAGATATAACTGATGAGAGTCGCCCAGCAAGTAAACCAATTGCTAAACCAACAGCTCTATATAATGGACCAATAAAAATAGCAATTATTTATAAAATAAAAATTTCAAAAAGCAATATTTTTATAAAATTTATTTATTATTTAAATTAATTTAATTATTAATTATTTTTTTTAATATATATTATGTTATGTATATTAATTAGATAGCACATTAGAATGTCTTTTTCTAATTTTTAGAACTTTTTTTATTTTTTTTTTATTTTATATTGTTTTTTAGAGTGACTTTTATTTAAAAATAAAAATTATTATTTTTTAAGTATTAAGAAATAATAAAAGATATGATAATTGGGAAGAGTGATTAAAATTGAATTCGGATTAAAAAATAATTCTAAATTCATATCCAATTTTGCATGTAAGGAAATTTTAAGACTAAGTAAGGAAAGTTAAACGAATCTGGCAAACAAGAACCAACTCCACAAGATAAAACTAAATTTTACAAACTCACTCGGCAGTTTACAAAAGAAATTAAAAACTTCCTAAATGAATAATTTAGCGTTATACGAACGTTGTCAGAAGTGGGTTATAGCTTGTGGAGAGTATTTAGAAGGTTATTAAAGGTATTTACAATTAACATTCTCTTTTTAATGTTTTTATTATACCATTCACCGAACTTTTTAGACACACCTCGTATATATATATATATATATATATAAAGTACCTGCTGGAACACCGAGCTATCGCTCAACCCTTTAAAAAATATTGATATACAATTCTTTAATTATTTATTACAATTATTAAATGTTACATCATTGCATCAAACTGATTAAAATGAATAGAACTTGGGGTCCTCAATAATAATAAATAATATTAATAAATAATCAAATTAACTAATAAAAATTTATAAGAATTAACAAAAAATTAAACGACAAAACAGATTAAAAAATTTCAAATATTTTAGAGAAAAAAAACTAATGAAAAAGTATATTAACTAATTAATAAAATAAATATTAATTAGTAATTAAAAAAATAAAGACAATGTGGTCTTTAATAAAAATTCGCTTAATAATTATATTATTTATTATTTATTAATATTGAGGACCCCAAGTTCCATTCATTTTAATCCGAATGATGCAATGAATGATGTAACATTTAATAATTAAAGAATTGTATATCTAATAATTTTTAAAGGGTCGAGCGTTCCAGGTACTATTTAATATATATTATGTCGTAGGCAAATAGCTATTTTAGGAAAATAGCATTTGCAAAATATCAAATATCTTCAACTAATTCTATTTTCATTTCAATTTGACTAGGAAAATAGCTCAGAAAAAGTGTCGGACATTTATTTATTTCATTCTGTTCTTAGTAAAAGAAGCAACCCTGGATAAAAAGTGGGAGGGAAGAAACAGAAAAAATACTCAATAATTATTTATTTTTAAAAAAATCTTTTAATCAATTAAAACAATTTAATGAGGACATCAATATTTTTAAAAAAAGATATAAACAAAATAATTGGTAAAAAACATTACTTATACTCGCGAATTCTTTGCCAATATTGTTATATATTTTGTTTATAATAAACTATCCTTAAAATTAAATGGATTCAACACAAACATTTTTTGAATAATTTCGTAATTGGCTACTGTAAGTTAGTTAAAGCTATTTTTCCAACAAAGATTTAGCCAAATGGCTTTTATCTAGGCAAATGCTATTTGCTATTTTCCTAAAACAAATTTCATTTGCCTACGACATAAATATTATAGAATAACGAAAGAAA
This sequence comes from Labia minor, assembly GCA_963082975.1. Classification (NCBI taxonomy): domain Eukaryota; kingdom Metazoa; phylum Arthropoda; class Insecta; order Dermaptera; family Spongiphoridae; genus Labia; species Labia minor. The sequence continues at coordinate 1,279,945 of OY720347.1, read as the reverse complement.
TAAACAATTACAAATTGATAATATGAATAATTAAATGTTTAGTATACCTGACAGTTGTTGGGAATAGATCAATAATAACACTTGTTAATGTATAATTCGCTGTAGCTATAGAGGCTTGAAATATTGTTGATGCAATTAAATTGCCAATTGATGAACGAAATAGATATATTGCAACGACACAAACGCCACTTAATAACATGGAACAAACTAAAAAAAAATAAAGTGAAGATAATTAAGTTATAAATATGTGAAAAATTTTCATAAATTTTTAACCAAATATTGAAAGAGAGAAAATCTTCAAAAAAGTTTCATTCAAAATGAATTCAAATATGTAGTTTAGAATAAAGAAAAAAAAAATGTTATAAGAAATTAATGTTAATATCTACTATATAAATTGAATACAAATATATATATATATATATATATTATTTCTTAATTTCTTAAAAGTAAAATCAAATATATTTTTTTTTAAATTGAATTCAAACATCTTTTAAATATAAATTTCTGACAAAATCTTAACTGTATTATTATAGTAGAGGAGGTGGTTTTATTATGGAACCTGTATTTAATATGGAACCCATTTGTTTCGTTCATTATAACGTGCTGCACTTTTTTAACAATAGGGGTGGGTGGAATTGATTCTCTAGTACCAAAATCTACCATAAAAATTGAAATGGCGGTTAGTTGTTTGATAACTGTCATTCAGTTTAAATGTTTTGTGTTTTCAATTTTAAAAAACTTTTTTTAAGGTAAGTAAAACTATTTATAATTATTACTATTGTTAATAATTTTTTAATTTTATGAATGTGCCTTAAAATATTAACGGATTATTAAATATATCGCTGAAAATAATTTGATATAAATTTATATTCAGTTCATAGCAAGTGCATTTTTTTTAAATGGCGATTTCTGTAATATGGACCCTTGCAGTGATGCTAATGTGGAACCGGGTTCTATAATACAGACAAGTTTCCGTATTTTAGACAAACATTTAATTATTTTTTTTTAGCTCTATTTATTTATTTTAATTTTATTCCACATATTTTTCAGATGCCAAGAAAAGCATTAATGTGTCAAATGTGGGCCCATTCGGAATGCGCAGGTGCAGAAAAAGATTATTACATTTGTGATTTCTGTTTATAATTTTATTACGGTAAAATTTTACATACATATATGTCAATGTATAATTTTTGAATAAAAAATGTTTTTTTTCAAATAATTGCTGTCTATGACTGATTTTTACTAGGGTTCCATTTTACCAAAACAGTAGGTTCCATATTATCAACACTTTTATCTTGAACCGTTTTTTCACTTTTTTCAAAAAAAGTGCCACTTCGTCGTGTAAATAATATTAGTTGTGATATTGTACCTGGATATCAATATATATATAGGAAAATAATGAATAAAAACATTTTACACTGTACCCAGAGAACACAACTTTTAGATGAGCTTCAATTCACGAAAAATAAAATGGGGTTCCATATTACAACCACCTCCTCTATAGGTATAATTTTATTTTACCAGGAAATATACGATATTCTAGTTTTTTTGCTAAAAACACTGAAAGAATATTTCCTATTAGGCATACACCACCAACTAATAATGTATTCAAAAACACTTGTGGATTAATTGTCAATTCTTGATCACAACTACTATTACTACTACTACTACTACTACTATTACTACTACTATTAACACTAGTAGTTGTATTTAACTCTTGTGGTAAATGTAACACCATCTATAAAAAAAACAAAAAGTGAACAAAAACTTAAATAAAATGCAAAAAACAGACATAATAATTATACAATACTTTGGATAATTCACAAACAGTTACAGTAACATTTGGATGAAGTTGATAATGTTGTTCAAGACGATTAAATAATTCAGGTAACCAAAGGCCAAGACCGAAATATCTTAAAAAAATAGAAAAAAAAAAATTATAATAAAACGCAAAGATTTGGATTTTATAAATTAAATTGAAAATTAATTAATTACAATAATTAATTGCTATATATATATATATATATATATTATTTTAAATATTAAAGAAAATTATTTATTAATTTTATTATTATTATATTATAGTAATTGTGATAATAATAATAAAATATATAAGTATTTCATTTAATATATAGAAAAAACAATTACCCAAACATGTTTGCAAATGAGAGTAATGCAAATAATGCAGTGAGTTGAATATGTGGCGGCATAAATAAAAATGTCGTTTGATGCCACATTATATTTAATAATCGTAAACAAGATTTATTACTACTATTGCTATCATTACTATCACCAATTAATTGTTTTTGCGATTCACGTTTTATTACAATACGTTTTTGTTCTTTTTTATTATTATGACAATTATCTATCATTTCTGATAAATTTAATTTCTGAAATTAAATGAAATAAAAATGATTTTATTGTACACACATATTATATTTATCTTATATTGCATTAATACAGGGTGTCTCTAATTGAATATATTGGAGTTTTAACGCTTTATACTATTTAATATATTAAACTTTCAATGATAAATAAAAGAGCAATTCAAATAGTTTCCGCCGCAATCCTAGAGAGCGGCGGTAGTAGCAAAGATGGCGACTAGAGAACAGAATCGTTTTGTGTTATACAGTTTTGCAAAGACCGAATCTCTAGTTACTGTGCAACGTGCGTTTCGTATCAAGTTGGGTTGTGATCCTCCAAGTGATAATAAGTGATAATAACATCCGTAAATGGTATCATCAGTTTCAGAATACCGGCTGCCTTTGTAAAGGGAAGAGCATGGAAGTTTACGGGCTTTTCTTTATGCTGATGCTACTTTTACTGGTACTTCTGACCTTGATACACTAGAGCAATGACTCTTCCCTAAATTGGAAAAACATGAACCAGAGAACTTAATTTTTCAGCAAGATGGTGGCGTCCCACCTCACTGGCATAACGCTGTACGAAATTGGTTAAACGCCACTGTACCCAACTGCTGGGTTGGCCGACAAAGCTTGCTAAGCATGAGCTCTACGTTCACCCGGCCTCACGCCATGTGATTTCTACCAGGAGACCTCCCTGAATTAAGAAACAGGATTGTAGCACCTGATCAACGCTTGGGAAGAGAACTCGATGATAGACTTGATGTGCGCCGTGTGACAAATGGTGCTCACATTGAACACTTATAAGGTTCTTGGTAAAACTGTTTTAGTTGCTCTTTCATTTATTATTATAACTTTAATGAATTAAATATTATAAAGCGTCAAAAACTCCGATATTCATTTACAGATTCCCTGTATATTTAATTTATTTTAATATATATATATATAATCACAGGTAATTTTATTATATTATTTGATGTTTCTCCATAATTCATTAAATGCATTTTTTGTAAAATAATCTCTGCTTCTTGATATCTTTCTTGACTAACTAAATATTTCGGTGTTTCAGGTTCAAATGCAAGTAATACCGATGACAGAAATAATGGCAATGAAATAAGTGCAACAAGAATACGCCAAGAATTATATATAAATTTATTATTGGATGTATGAAAACTCCATTGAATTGGTAACACAAGCCAACAAATTCCTTAAAATAGAAACAAAAATATTTTTTTTAATCTAATGAATAAAAATTAATAATTTCAATTTCAATATTTTTTTTTTAAATGTATTATTCATTAGTACTATTTTAATAAAATATTAAATATTAAATTCCAAAATAAGAAACAAATTAAATTAAAAATTAAATTACCAGGTAAAAGAAGCCATGAGAGAGTAAAAAACACACCTAAAATACAAACACTTCGTGGTGAATCTTTTACAGAATGAAATTCTCCTAAATAGGCAAATAAAAGTCCAGATGGTGATGCTACCCTAAAAAAAATGATTTATTTTTTATTAATTGAAGATATATTTTTACAATATAGATGCATCACTCAAATTAAAAAGAAAAGAAAGAAACATTGATAAGAAAGCAGAGAATAAATACAGTTTACTGGGAGAATTTGCAAAAGCATAGAAGTCTATGTACTATTATACATATACATATCTATAATATATAGTGTGTGTGTATGTGTTTAAGAGAGAGAGAAAGAGGATCGTAAAAAGATGAAGGGTTTTTGGATAAGAAAATAATTTTTTGATTTATTAGAAGTGAATATATATATATATAATATACGTAATATATTTAAATAAATAAAAATTCAATATTTACAAAAATCCAGCACAAAAACGAAAAAAACAAAAAGTAATAAAATCTTGTGCAAAACTGCTAGCTAATGTTAAAATTCCATCAATGAATAATGTCCAAACAAGAACACCTTTTCTTCCTGCTAAATCAGCACACATTCCCCAAAGATAAGTGCTAAAAACACTACCTAAAACAATAAATTTAACATTATTCAAGATTATTATTTATTTTAAATAATAAAGAATGATATTAATATATTCCTAATAATTAATTATTAGATAATAGAAAATTGTTTACCAGCTAAGAAAACTGAATTAAGAGTTCCTTTTCGTTCCGAATCCATTTGTAGATCACAACTTGCAGCAGGAATTAAATAAGAGTTAAGGCCATATTGGAAACCTGCAGCTAGATAACCCAAACCACAAACGAATGTTATCTGCCATTGGAATTTACCATAACCTACAAATAAAATACAGTCAGAGTCCAATGGGTGTGTGATACCAATAATAATGGTATTGCTGTATAATGTATATGATAGAATATACAGTATATCGTAATAATAACATAAAATAGAATGTTTGGGATATATATATATATATAATATATGTATGTATATTGAACTGATATTTTCAAAACATCACTAATTTTAGCTTGTCTCTATTTCAATAAATTCTAATTGCAAACTTTTCCTTTAAATTGAAATTAATAAAATTCATTTTTTTATTATTCTCTTTTTTATTATCTATTACTTGTATTATTTCTCTAGCTTTCTGTCTCTCTTGTATTCCACGTTGGATTAAAGTTAACTGAGTGCTATATTTTCTTACACACTGGACCAAAAAACAGAACCAAATCTCTAATATAATTCAATTTACCTCCCCCTCCCCTCAAGCCAACTAAACAGCTGTGGAATGCTTGTGCGCAACTAAGCTCGCGTATCGCCATTACACACTTCCCCCTCCACTCCCTGCCTACTCCCTCCTCCCTACCTTTTGATTACATTCTAATCGGCTGTTTCCTTTGATCGCAATCACAATCTTTTAATTCATAATTAACAGTTCATTTTCTTTTAAACTCATTAATAGATTCAAATTAAATTCAACCAAGCAATTATTTTTCTTTAAAAATTTAATTTCCTTATTTTTTTTTTATTAATTTAATTTATTCTTATTTAATTGTAAACCCCCTCCCACATCCCTCCATTTTACCCTTACATAGTGGTATCTACCGATCTATTTTCATCCCCTTTTTCTTAAAATAAATTCTTTTAATTGAAATTTTAATAATTTTTTATTTCCCTTTATTTTCTGCAACCTAACCCCCGTATACTTTTTCCCCCTAAAGTATATATATATATATATATTATAGTCATTGAGACAAAAGAAAATTCAAGTTTTATTTTTATTAATAGTAGATAATTATATGTAGGAATATAAAGTAAGATACATAAGTGCTGTAAAAGAAAGAAAAGAAACTATAAATTCAAGTTATTAAACACATTAGACAAATTTTAGATGAAAAAGAAATTAAATAAATTAATTTAATTTAATTTAATTAAGCCAAATAAATAGAAGGATTCAAACAGACACAGATAGACAGACAGACAGAGAGAGAGGGAGGAAGAAAGAGAGAGTTGAAGATACATATTACATTACCAATTAATTCTAATGCTTCGTATAAATAATCATTACAAGATTTTTTCTTTGTATTTTGTTCTTCAATATCTAAAAGAAGATACAAATAAGATGAAATAAAAATAAAAGAATAAAAATATTTACATATTTTAAAAGATTTTTAAAAGAGAAAATTTTTAAATTTTTAAATAATGAAATAATTATAAGGGCATTATTAAAAATATATATTAATGTTATTCTATATAATTTTTTTATTATGTATTTATCTGTAAAAACAAAATTATTTTAATTTGCATCAAATTAAAATGCTAAAGGAGAAAGGTGACGACACCTCTCGAGCAGCAGGTAAGCAAGAATGGTAGTCATGGTTACATAACATTGAATTGTGAATTTTAATATCTATTTATGTATATAAAAAAGGTTTTTGTCTGCAAATTGCTCAGAATTTAAAATTTTTTGCATATCTTCGAGTTTCATGGCCTCTAGAATCCAAAAGGAACTTTAGAATTTGTCATGTCTGTCTCTTCGGATAATTGTGACATTATAGACTCCAAATTTACTCAACCGATTTTTACGAAATTACATCACAATATTCTTATATACCTCTACTATTTGAACATAGGATATATATTATTTCAATATTTATTCAATAATTAAAAATTAATTTTGAAAAATTTATATAATACTACATATTGTCATTCAGCGCCTCTGGTGGCTCAGTTAAGCCGATTCATTTCCAACAGTGAATATAAAATTAATAATTTTTGTCTTTCAAATTATATAAATTTTTTAAATTTGTTTTAAATCTAAATAATAATATTCTATTATAATTTATTAATAGGTTTCTCAAGTTAGTCTCAATTTACTATCTATCTCTGTGGCTCTACGGCAGAGGTTCTTAAACTTATGTACTCCGCGGACCCCCACTTGGAGAAATTTTTTTTGACGGACCCCATCCCAACTTTAGGTACTTTACATCATTTTATTAGTTAATTTCTGGCTTACGATCTCATAAGAACAAGGATATATGTTGAATATTTCTAACAGTGATTGGTGAATAACGATTTTTTTGCATATTGTAGAACACATTTTATTAGAAATTATAATATTGAAGAAAGAAAATTCAGCTAAATATGAAGATGGAAACGATAGCAATAGTTTTCTTGCACATTTCGTTGAATTTGGGTATTTGATCTCTGTTTCCTCACAAGGCCATGCCATCGCTCCTTTTATATTAAATAAAGTTTTAACTGACTCATCATTTTCTCTTGCACCTGTACGATGGCTTCGCGAACCCCCAGGGGTCCGCGGACCACAGTTTAAGAAACTCTGATTTAAAGAATTCTAAATAAATAAATTTGTATAATTACTAAAACTCTACATTTTTCTTTTTCTATCATTCTGACGTTACTAAATTCGAAAGTTCTTGGTTGCAGCAACCACATTCCTCCAACCCTTCCTATTTTAAGTTAACCATCTTTCCACCCTTCATATTACCGTCATTTTCTCGTGCACCTGTACGATGGCTTTGCGGACCCCCAGTAAAGTCTTCGCGGACCACAGTTTAAGAACCTCTGATCTAATCCCTTCATATTTCCGTCATTTTCTCATGCACCTGTACGATGGCTTTGCGGACCCCCAGTAAAGTCTTCGCGGACCCCCAGGGGTCCGCGGACCACAGTTTAAGAACCTCTGCTCTACGGAACTCGAAAGTTCTTGGCCGCAGCAAGCCCACCCCTCCAAGTATTCCTATTCTGAGCCACAACCCCCTCCAGTCCCTATCCTCTCTCCCATCCCTCCCTCTCACGTCCCTTCCCACATTATCCACACACCGTGTCCTTGCTCTTCCAAGTGGACGTTTCCTACTCGGTCTCCCTACCAATATAATGTATTTTTTGCCATTCTATCTTCTCCCATTCTAGCCACGTGTCCTGTCCACCACAGCCTTCTCGATTTTATAATTCTTACATATATCTGGAGATGCATTGAAGTCATTCAATTCCCCGGTGACCTCATCTTTCTTTGGCCCATAAATGCTGAGCAGAATCCTATTTTCAAATACTTTAAATCTACTCTCGTCACCTAAGGTCATAGACCATGCCTCACATCCCTATAATACAACCGGTAAAATAATTGTTTTATATATTTTAACTTTTATCCCCTTTGATAATAATTTTGATGCGATAAGTCCCTTTATTGCATGATAACAGGCGTTTCCCGATTGTAACCACGCTTTAAACTCATCGTGAATATTATTATCTTTCGTTATCACAGAACCTAAGTATTTAAATTTTAAATACTTTAAAATTTATTTTTATTTTTTTTTAATTTTTTTTTCTCAATTTACTGCAAGTAAATTTATATTGTAAACAGCAGGCAGATTTCTCTAACAGTTTCTGTCATGAACCAGATTCATCCAAGAGCTATTCTCTACCTATTACTTCAAGTTCTCGTTTATCTTTGGTTTACAAACAAATGGTTTCTCAATAACTAGTTACCCATAACTAGTTTTTCATTTGTCAATTTATTTAATTATATGTTTTAATTTCAATTGAGTCATACGTTTTATCCAAATTCTGAATATTTTGTGATCAGAAATATTAAATGTTGTTAGCCTGATTAAATTTGATCGAATGTTGTCTGTCCGATTTGGGTTTAATCCGTATTGATTTTCTCCTAAGATTAAAAGAAACATATTAATTGCCTCTTCTTCCAGCCAAATTCACCCATCCATGTTGGAACATGGATGCATCTCAAATTCTAATAATTGATGATGTTGACAAATGAACACATTTAAATTCTTTTAACCTATAAAAATTTATATTATTTTATATTCAGTGTCGGAAATGAATCAACATTCTTAACTGAACCATCAGGAGGACCATATGGAGCGTTTGTTATACATACATACATACATACATACATACATACATATCTATCTATCTATGTAGTTATATACAGTTATAGAAGGATCTAAGCTGTTATATATAAATATATGAAAAATTATTTCCGCATTATTTCACGCCTTTTTTTTTAAATTATCAATTAGAAATTTTATTGTAAACTTTTTATTTATTACTAATTAAAATTTAATATCTGAAAAAATGCCAATTGTATATGTACCATTGGATATATTCATTATTTAAGTTTTAACGTATTTAATTATATTCGCTTAAAATAAATTTATATAATCAATTTACATACTGATACATTGATAAAAACTTGGCCAAATTTGAAATAATCACTCCATATTTTTAATTGACAAAATAGGATAACCTTTCCTTTGCACGAAACAACAAAATATGGATTTACATTACTTTCCAAAAATTATTTCCATATATTAATTTTATACATCAACAGAGTTATAGATAATATTTATTGTTATTTTGTAGTATTTACTTATTTTTAATTAATAAATTATGTTTAATAAGAAATAAAAAAGAAAATCTTGGATACAAGTGAGATTTTATTTTCCAATATTTATTTTTTTCATCCCATTTTAAACAGTTTATTATACGTTTTTTTTTTCTATTTCGTCCTGTTTCGTTTTTCTATACATTTTAATTGTGATCTGTCTCTCTTATCGTCCAAGATATCAATTTTAATCCATTGGCAGCGCATTGGGAAACAATAAGCTGACCAGTGTGTTAACGTTTCAACGTTTGGAGCTGCAAGTACATTAATTATTTTCTAGATTTTTTTTTTCTTTTTTTTTCAATTGATATTGATAAAATTTATAATTGTTTAATAATGTTCAAATATATTACTATGAATTGAATTTCATCTATTTTTGAATTTAAAATATTTAAACGGACATGAAAAATTCTAAATTCATATTTTGATTCTAACAGTAAGTAAAGTGATTTAGAAGAAAAAACAATTCTTAAATTCTAAACAATATATAAATTATTTATTTATTTTATTTTTTTTTTATTTTAAATTTAGCTAAATAAAAAAAATAAACAAATAAACATAAAATTGTAAGAATAAATTAATATGATTTTAAATATAACATAAATTCATATTAATTAATTAAATTTCAATTACGCCAAAAAATATAAAAAAAGCAACTGTTCTTTATAATCAATAATAAATTATTTTATTATTATATTTCAATAAAATACTTCAAGTATTAGCTTATTTATATATAATAATTAAAATATACTTAAATAATATAAAACGATAGCTCACCGCCTGGATCAGGAGTAATCATTCTATTGATATTATTCCAATATTATTCTTAATATTCTTAATATTATATAATTATTATTATTATTATTATTATGATTGGATACAAACAAATGCAATGAAATAGACTAGCTAATTGCTATAGCTTGTGTGATGCTTTTTAAATTATATACCACTACCACCACCACCACCACCACTCCCCTCTAATATTCTTTCATTCTCCTTTCATTTTATTCTATTATCATTCCCCTCTAACATTTATTTCTACTTATAACACACACACACACACACACACACATTCACAAAAAAAAAAAAAAAAAAAAAAATAATAATTCTTTTATTGATGATTATTCATTATTGATCCACTCTCAATCAACATTCAAGTTAAGAAGGAAGTGTGAATCAATAAATAAAAAAAATAATTTATTTCCTTTTCTTCTTTTAATGAGAATTTATTATTAGAATACTTCACACAATAAATTATTATTGAAAATTGATGAAGATGAAGAAGAACAAGAAGAACAAGAAAGATAGTAGTTTATTAATAGAAAATAATTGATTAATAAATTATTATTATTTATTTATTTTTTTATTCTTTTGATAGATTTTTACTATCTCGCCAGAACTGGGAAACCCCCCCCCCCAAAAAAAAACAAAAAATAAATAAATAAATAAATATATTGTATGAACTGTGGGAAAGCCAAGCCATTTATTCCTCAATAAAAAACAAAATAACTTCTTGGACCGATAAATTGTTCGATATGTTCGATGTATTGTTTATAGGAGACGGGATTTCAAGAAGATCACAGATTCCACCTACTGCCCAAATTATAAAAATCTAAAAGAAAATGTTTTTTTTTTTGTTTTTTTTTACAATTATCGTGGTCCGTTGTCCAAGATAAAATGGATTTATGAATGCAGGATAGCAAACGAGAGAATATTTCTCCTCATCTCGAATGGTAACATTCATACGGTGGACCAAGAATAACTATGCACTATATCAATCACTATATCACTATATCACTATACGAGTAATGTTGTAACATGATGCAAGAAAGAGAAACTCTGGATCATTTGCTATTACCAGTTGTCCAGTTCAATAGTTGATGGGAACCTTAAGACTTAACGAACCCTACCTGACGAGATTCAACCGGGAATCTGTTATGAGGGCAGATAGCGAAAACAAAATAAATGCTCTATTCTATTACTTCAATAGAATATTAAGATACAGATCATTTATGCTGAATGAATGATTTGATTTGATTTGAATGTCCTAATATTTTTTTTTCTCTTTTCTGTTGTAATCTTTTTCTGTAAATCATCATAAGGGGAGGATAGAGATATACCTGGATCTGTATATCTGTAAATCTCTTAAATTAATAAATAAATAAATAAATAAATACTATCTCACCAGAAATCGATTAGAAAACGTCCGGTGGGTGGACAATGTAGGAAGGGACGTGAGAGAGATGGGACAGGGTAGGAGGAGTTGAATGGTTATAACTCAGGATAGGAATACTAGATTGGGAAAGCTATTTGATAGCGCCTCCGATCAAGAAAATCAAGGTTAAGATTGATAGAACCTGTTCTACTGATCGTAGGTGTTTTTTTTACGATTTCTTAATAAGTCTGACATAAATTGAAAATATTTTATTTAAAAGTTAGGAACCCTCTGGTGACTTGCTATTAAAATTGGGCTTGCGGCAGGTCTTTTTGAGTCGGCATCATTAAGTCTTTCAAGTTGTCTTAATGTTCTCATTGGATAATAATAATCTATATATATTGATATAAATATAATTTCTTAATTATTATTTACTTGTACATCCCTTTATAATATATATATATATATATATATATATATATATATTTAATTTCGTTAATATATCAAGAGTAAAAAGTTTTATAATAAATCACATTGAGAATTTGAGTAATAAAAACAATAGAATAATAAATACATAGAAATGGTATCATTTCATTCTGACAAATTCAAATTTTTGATAGACATTAATTTACATTCACAGTAGTTAAAAAATAATAATATTGAATATAAATAATAATTAAAAAATATTAAAAATATTTATTTAAGTAATTAAATATTCAGTCATACACACACACACACACACACCAATAGGAGCTATTTATATATATATAAAATAAATAATAAAATATTCCTTTATTTATTTGATAAATTTTATTGTAGGTGTAAATTTAAACATTTATTGATATTATTAATTAGTATAGTAGACATATTAAATATTATTTATCTGTTAGAGTGGTGGTGGGGATTTTCTTACTACTTTACTCGTTTACAAATAATACTATTTAATGTAAATATTTAAATGATCTAAATGCAATGTAATTTAAAACTAATATAATAATTGAAATTAGTAAGCTGTCTATTGTACATGTCTAAATATTGACATTGTGATTCTTGATTCCTACCAATACTTGGTAGATATTTTATAAATGATTGGTAAATTAGTAAGTATATATCATTTTTTTTTTTTTTTTTTTTGGTATAATTGATTATTGTAAATTTTCAAATTAAACTACAAATTCTGATAAATTTGCTTTATTATTATAATAAATAATAAATAGAATTTAAAGAAAAACAAAACAAAACAAAAAAAAAAAAGGAAGACAAAATAATTAAAAATAAATCTGTTTCAGATGTTTGGTTCTTGAGGAAATCACATTCCAGCGACAAACCCATACGTGTCGACAACCTCTCTAACATACTTAGAAGCGCGAGAGAACATTCCATTTCATGTAATCAACTGTCCTTCTTTCTTATTGTCAGAATAACTGGGCAGTTTATCATGGGAGACATCTCCTATCTTAGCAATAAACTGTGTAGTTGTGCTTACGTCACTCGGTTCTCATTCTGGCTTAACCTTTTGGATCGTTTTCTTTTTTTCTTCGGTAAACTCACTCCGTTTATCCAATATCCTCCATTCTCCTATCAATTCTGTCTCAGCTTTTTGAATTCATGAAAAAATCATAGCGTTTGCTTCCTGAACTTTCGAGATACCAAATGTTTAGGATATTTTAATAGAATCTTAAAAGAAGCTGTCTAATAGAAAAATGAATAGAAAAATGAATACCAAAAACGTGAGACAATAAATATTGGCAACAAAATTACATTAAGTACCTGAAATCTACGATTAGACAACAGTTAAAGAAAATTAATTTTTTCGGCTGGCTTCAGTCGATGAAATTTACACTCTTGCAATTTGCTATTTTGATCAGTTAATAATCGTAATGCTAATGCTAATGCTAATGGATCAAGAAACTCCCAGAACAGGTTACAGGCTACGATTACATTACACTTAAATAGAAAAACTGACAAAACAGAGCAAAAATATGTAAAAAAAATAACTACATCCTTTCTGTTCAGTTTATCGCACAGTTTTTACCGACCGACGATAGTAAGGGAGGTATTGTTTTCATTTAAGACTGTTAATACAGCGGAAATTAACGGAAGGTGTATGGGGTGGTATAAGTGTAAGGTGTAAGGTGTTATAAGGAGATGTCTTTCAATGTCCTTATATATTTATATTTATGTATAAAGGCAAGAGGGACATTGAAAGAGAAATGATATTTGAATTCGTTTTTTTTTTTTTTTTTTTCATTAATTTATGGGAAATAAAATTATTTTTATTATTTAATTGATATGTTAATAAATTTATAATTTAATCTCTATAAACGTTGTACATCTATTAAAAGTTTATATTTATTTTAATAATTTTGTGGATACTAAAATTAATATTAATTAATATAATATATTATAACCCATGATATATGTGGAGAAAACTATGTATAATGTAGAGTTTTATAATCAGAGTTTTTATTTTTTTATTAAATAACGATAAAAAAAATATAAATATAATCTATGTTCAAAAATTAGAATAAGCATATCCATATTATTTGTATCTATAAGAATATTGTGGTGTAATTTCATAGTAATCGGTTTAACCAATTTTACATTTATATAATAATAAAGAATGATTGATTAATAATAATAATAATAATAATAATAATAATAATATAGTTATGATTTATATGTCCCTGAATTTCTATTCTTAAGTCTAATATCAATATGTATTTATAGATTTTTAAAATTACTTTATTTTTTTATCTCTCTCTCTCTCTCTCTCCCTTTCTATTTATATAATCCAATTGGCATTCTATTCATAAATGGAATTAGATGAACTGGATTGATTTATATTCTATGATGATGATGATGATTATTATTATTATTATTATTAATCAATTATTCTTACAAAGATCAATTTTATAAATATTATGAAAAATTAACATGGAAAAAAAAATGAAAAGATTTTAATCGTCTTGTTTTGGAAATTATTGTGTTATTTAATTTCTAAGCAAGAATCAATTCATATTTCATCGATATCTTTATTATTTTCATATATTTCATAGAAAAAACGTCATTTTTTAAAAAAATTTTATGCAAAATACTACTTTTTTAAATACAAAAGATGAAATTATTTATTATATATTATTTTCTTCAATTTCTGATTCTAAACACGAATCAATTCAGATTTTATCGATATCTTTATTAGTTTCATTGATTTCTTAGAAAAAACGTGATTTTTTATTAATATTTTAGGCAATATAATACTTTTTTAAATACAAAAGATAAATTTATTTATTAAATAGCATTTTATTGCATTTCTGATTCTAAACACGAATCAATTCATATTTAATCGATTTCTTATTATTTTCATTTATTTCATAGAAAAAACCTAATTTTTATAAATATTTTAGGCAAAATACTACTTTTTTAAATATAAATGATAAATATATTTATTTTATATCATTTTCTTCAATTTCTAATTCTAAACACGAATCCAATCATATTTCATCGATATCTTTATTATTTTCATTCATTTCATAAACAAAACGTAATTTTATATAGATATTTTAATCAAAATACTACTTTTTTTAAATACAAATGAGAAATATAGAAAAAACGTAATTTTATATATATATATATTAATCAAAATTAAAATTAAAATAATTATAAAAAATGAGGTTTTTTGTAATGAAATCAATGAAAATAATAAGGATATCGATGAAATACGAATGAATACGTGTTTAGAAACAGAAATGGAAGAAAATGATATATAATAAATATATTAATCATTTATTTTTAAGAAAGTAGTATTTTGATTAAAATAAATATAAAAAATGAGGGTTTTTGTATGAAATCAATGAAAATAAAAAAGATATCCATGAAATATGAATTGATTCATGTTTAGAATCTGAAATGGAAGAAAATGACATATAATAAATATATTTATCATTTGTATTTAAAAAAGTAGTATTTTGATTAAAATATTTATAAAAAATAAAATCATTTAGTCTTACAGAATAATAGTATATAATAAAACTCTTACACTTAGATTTTTCATTGTTTCCACAAACAGTTTACATCTTCTCTCCTTGAAATTGTCCTTATGTTGTTCTATTTCCCTCAAGATAGCTTCTATTATTTAATAATTTTTGAATAATAAATGATTATTATAAGTTTACTATTTGATTTATATAAATTATGATTAACTATATGATTTCGAATATTATTCCTCGGTTAAATGCACTTTAGTGTAAATTTTGAATTCTAATTCCAAGAACAGGATAATAATTTTATTTTATTGTATTCATTAAAATTAAAGTTGAATTCGTAAACGCATCTTTACGATTTTGTTCAGCAATTTTTCTTAACTAAAATTTTTTGATATCAGTTTATAAATGTCATTTCTTTTGAAAAGTTTATATGATTACTTTGAAGTGATATACCAATATTTTTTTTTTTTTTAAGATTTCGTCGTTTTTATTAAAAATCGGCAATTTATTTATTGTGAAAGGAGGATAGTTAATGTTTGCCACTACTTTTTCCCATCTTTCTGGTACCATATGCAATAATATTTTTAATAACTGAAGAGTTATTTCTTGACTTGTTGTTGCATTGTAAATTTTTTTTTTTCTCTCCTTTATTTTATTTACAATCAGCTCAGTTTTGGAGCTATAAGTAAATTTGATAATAATTTATTTACATACACTCTCACACTCAGACACTCATACATTCATTCATTCATTCTCACATTCACACATCACTTGAAGAGAAAGTCGGCCATCGACGACGTCCCTATTTTAGTTTCACCCTCCAGTTTTTTGATATAGCACGCTCCTCAATATCGAGAACGTGGGTCTTCTTAAGTCTCCTGTAGACTTCACTGTTGTCTAGGAGAGCAATCGCTGATACATTTGGATGATTTTCAAGTTTTTTAATATGTTTGATGAATGACTGATGGATCACTTCTCTGACTGGTGGGACGAGAAGGTCATTGTGCAAGCTTGCATTTGAGACGTACCAGGGTGCATCTGCTATGCATCTAAGTATTTTGGATTGCCCTCTTTGTATTTTATTTATATTGGACTCGCTGGCAGTTCCCCAGATTTGACATGAGTATTGCCAGATTGGCTTAAGCATTGACTTGTAAAGCAGTACTTTTGTTTTAAGTGTAAGTTGTGAATTTTTTCCCAACAGCCAATACATTTTTTTATATTTGATGTTTAATTCATTCTTCTTTTTGTCTATGTGAATTTTCCAGTTTATTTTCGAATCAAGATACAGTCCAAGATACTTCACAGAGTTACTTTGGGGAATGATTTGGGAATTTAGGTAAACGGATGGACATATGAGTTTTCTATTTGTGAAAGTGATGTGATTCGATTTGGTCTCGTTTACATGAATCCTCCACCTATGAAACCAATTTTGGATGGTGTCAAGTTTTTCTTGAAGTTTATTCGAAGCAGTACCTGGATCTGAGCTGGTTACTAGTATGGAGGTATCATCAGCATAGGTAGCAATGAATGAGTCTTCACTTGTTGGTATGTCCGCAGTATACAGAGAATAAAGGAATGGTCCAAGAATGCTGCCTTGGGGAACTCCTGCACGTATTGGATGATATTGAGATAACTCATTTTCTACCCGAACTTGGAACCAACGATCTTGGAGGTATGATTTAAATATCCAATAGTGTTAACGCCTCTCCCTGATTTAGATTTATTTATTTTAAGGTCAATTTATTTTTATATAAATTTGTAATTTTTTCCTTTTTAAATATGCATGTTTTTTTTTATTATATTGGTATGCCATGTGTTGAGTTTAGTGGCTACTTTAACGCCACTAGTCACATGACTCCTCACAGCCAATCACCATGCTCGATTTTGGCCCATGGCGCCAACGGCTAGCTACCTTGAACCAGAGGTGATCTCTCTCTCTCTTGCATTTCAGACTTGCTTGTGTGACGCCGTGTTGAGAACTTGTACTTTGAACGTGGATTCCTTTTCCACGCTTTTTAGGAGATCTACCTTACTTGCTGGATTAACGCCTTGTTGCGAAGTTATATTTTAAAGTGGATATCATTTCCACGCTTTTTAGGTGATCTGCTTCACTTGTTTTTCAAACTTCTGGCTGTGAACTTGATATTGAGTTTTTTAGGTGTGAATTCGCCATTTTGTTGTTAAAACACGTGGAGACACTGTGTTTCAATTATTATTATTATTTTTTTTGTAACTTGTTTTGTTTTAGCTCAATATTAGCCAGCATTTATTTCTTTTATTTTTATATTTTAATTTTATTTTAGTTTTATTACTTTATATATATTTTCCTTTAATTAAATACATTTTATAGCGTGGCAACGAACATTTCTCTTTTATTTATAAAAAGTGAACCTAATCTTTCCTTTGCAGGCCCATATGTTAGCATCGGATATTTCATTAATTTAATTTGTTATTGCTTTAAGATTTTGGATGTTCAAGGTGATTCTCCTAAGCGCTAATAGTCAAACGTACTGCACTCTTTGGTGAAGTATATTTAAGGGTTCCTTTCCCAAACAATTTGTTTTATTTCCCGTGTGAAAGAGTTGAGAATTCTTTTTTTTAACTCCTTCATTAGTGGCACAGGTGGTCCGACAGGCTGAACAATATTTTATATAATCAACGGCTTGTCCAAATAGTAATGGTCAGGAAATATTTTTTTTATTTTATATAAAAGTCCTGGATGCCAAACTTTGTCAAATGCTTGTTTTACATCAAGAAACACGCCGGAGCATATCTTCTTTTCTTCCAGGGTTGTTTGGATAACGTTAACAATTCGATGAATTTGTTGAGAAGTAGAGTGTTGGCGTCTAAATCCATATTGATGATCGGGTAATATTTCGTCAATTTCAACATCAGTCTTTAGTCGCGTTAAAATAAGTTTTTCAAAGATTTTTGATGTTTGGGGAAGAAGACTAATTGGTCGATATGAGGAGACTTCCGACTCTTGTTTTCCTGATTTAAGAATCATGATAATATGAGCAATTTTCCATTGAATTGGGAAATTGCGAGTTCTTAAAATTGCATTGAATATTTGAGTGAGTAGAAGTATTCCTCTTTTCGGGAGTTTTTTTAAGACCTCAACAGTGATTAGGTCATATCCGGGGGATTTTCTCCTGTGCATTGTAAATTAGAATTTTTTTTTCAACCAATAAATAAATAAATTAATTTAAATTAATATTATTAAATTTGAATATTTATCTCTTTCTCTCTCTCTCTCTCTCTCTCTCTCTATATATATATATATATATATATATATATATATATATGTGTGTGTGTGTGTAGTTAGTTACATATGTCATATCTTTATTTTACTCGCTGAGATAATAAATAAATACATAATTAAAGGTAGAATAAAAGGCAATATTTAATTCAAGAAAGGAAACAATATGTTTATTTGTGAATCACTATGTATGTAGTTACAATCAATAAAATGGCCGAAAGGAGGAAATGGTGTCTCAGTCTATTACTATACTATATCATGATTGAACTCTGCCTGTCTGTCCGTCTCAACGACAGCTTATCAATATAATAATTGAAGTTAAATGGTAGGTGATGAGGAGGGGTTAGTTTTTCAAGGGTGTGTACACATGTGTGGGACATTTGTGGAGAAATAATTATTACTATTGTGAAATTTGGAGTCTAAAAGTTGATTGTTTATAAGTTATGCCAATTACTATTATACTAATCCAATTGTGTGATCATCTACGAGAAAATAAAATGTTTATGTATGACTGCACACATATAACTAGTAATTTATTTATTATTTTGGAATAAAATAAATGAAAAAAAAAAGTCGAATTGGCAGTCGTGGGACTGGCCGACAGAAGTGAAAACTTGTGCGTAAGAAATTTGAAAGCAGACGGAATGCGCACCAGCTTCACGAGAAAAATGAAATTTATATACGTATATATATATATATATATATATAAAATTCATAATTATTTTTTTCAGCAAACTGATTATTATTACAAAAATATTAAAAATACGATGTGTATGAATATATATATATATATATATATATAAAAGGCAATGTCTGTCTGTGTGTGTGTCTGTCAAATACTCAAAAACTACCCGTCCGATTGCGATGAAACTTTCAGGGATTGTTGTGGGCGTCCCAGGGAAGGTTTTAGTGTAGTTAAATCCAAAATTAATTTAATTAGTAATATTTTGGTAAAAGTCTATTTATGGTTACACATTGAAAAATTACAATAAATAAATAAAAATAATTGGAAATCTTTTCAACTTATTATTTTGATAAATTTTATTCATATTTTTAATTTTTTTTAAACTGCCAAAAATAACATACCCATAATAATAGTTGTAATAAAAATAAAAATATAAATCACAATGTAAGTAAAATTTTGAATCGTTTTATTTATATTGTTTCAATTATTGTTTGAATATTTATTAAATTTATATATAGATTAATTTACATGTTTAAATGTATATTTAATAAATTTATTTATTGATTCTTAATATTAATAATTCCAATTACTTTATTGAAATTTTTTTTTATTTAAAAGCATATTCAGCATATCTCGCAAATTTGAATTTGATTAAATAACATATATTAATTTAAATTAAATTAAATTAATTCAATTATAAATTAAAATTAATAAATAATATTTATTAAACCAGCGATGATGGCACCACGTCACGTGTTGGCGCGTGAGATTTCCAGTGTTAAAAAATTAATTCTGGTACTTTCAGCAATTCAATTTTCGATGTTGAGATTTTGATGTTTTTGATGTTATAAATAATATTTATTAAATTATAATTTAATTAATTTAATTTAATTTAAATTAATAAATATTAAGGTAAAACCCCCAGTGGTTGACACTCAACCAATAGTTGACACTTTTTTCAAAAATTCTAAATAATAAGAAACTGGAGGGAAGGAATCAAATTAAACTAGCAGCTTCGTCAAGTGTCTCTTCCTGGCAACTGAACTGGAAACTATGATCCGCAATTTGCCGGCAGTCACCCACGTGAGAAACGAAAAAATCGGTGGCTGTTTGTGAATTTTTAATTTCGCTTGTTTTCCTTAAGAGTTGAGTTAAGCATCGCATTTCTAAGTAAGTATTGAAATCACTTATTAATTCACCATTTTGGGGGATGTTTTGATTGATTTGGGGTTTGAAATGTTAAAGAGTTATTATTCTGTGAACTTGGTACATAAATATTCAAAAGATCATTCTTAGCGTGGGGTGTCAACTAATGAAGCTGAATGAATGGTATGTATTGAGTAGTTGACACTAGTTGACATGCCAGTTGAGAAGACCTTCCTCAGTGAAACTGATCCAGCTTCTAGTCAACCAGGAACTTCTACAGCTCATATAGTCACTGACATACCCAGTCCATTCAAGAGACACTTGTTTTTTAAAAAACAAACTAAAGTTCCCCCAAAAAGAGGACTACCCAAGAAAAAATTCCTGCCATCGTATCAGGACATAACTTCCAGCAATATCTCAAGAAGAAACAACAGAAAAAGGAGGAATCAGAAAAAACTACATTCGAGCGTGTTGCTGAGAGGGAGAGAAAGAGAAAAGAGAAAGAACTTGAAAAGGATTTGAAAAAAATAGCAAGAGAAGCAAAGAAGAATAAGCTATCTTGAATAATTTATTATTGTGTAAACTCTCTGTATTAAAAAAATAAAATAAAACCAAATTTTTCATGAATTAAGAGCCTTTTTATCAAGTGTCAACTATTCATCCAAAAGTGTGTCAACTACTAAGTTTTCATTCTTAGGTGGGGTGTCAACTACTAAACCAATTTCATTTTTATGTAGAAAATTAATATAATTTTTACCTTGAACTTTTAGAATTATTGGCTTTAGGAACTTGTTAGAGGGATATTTATAGACTCTATTGTTGATGAAATGGTTGCCATAAAGTGAATGAACTCTGAGCAAAGTGAGTTGAAAGCCAAAAATTTTGTTAAAGTGTCAACTACTGGGGGTATTACCTTATTTAATCAAATTCAAATTTGCGAGATAGTCGAGTGGATAGTGGAGTGTTTGGCTCTTTGTTGATGGCACCGCGTCACGTGTTGGCGCGTGAGATTTCCAGTGTTAAAAAATTAATTCTGGTACTTTCAGCGATTCTATCAGGCTGAAATTCTATATATAGCAGTTTTATACAATTATTAATCATGTGAAAAATTATCAAACATATATCTTTATTTTTACGGTCACACACACACACACATATTTAAAAATTAATTTATTAAAATATATATTATATAATATATTATATATAGTATATAATTTAATATATATATATTCTGAAATTAATTTTAAATTATATAAATATATTAGAAATTAATTTAATATAATTTAACACATAATAATATATTAAAATATTTTATTTTATATATACATAATTTAGTAATACTGATTATTAATGTAAATATAAATAATAATATTTAATATGGCAAATATGTAAAATTTTGTAAAGAATGTATCAGAAGTTTAGTGTCTAACATTCTGGCGTATTGCGCATGGGTATATCTGTCGGGTCGATCTCACCAGTCGGGTCGGTCGGGTCGTTTTGGAATCTCACGCGAGTTCTATACTTTTTCCCCATCCCGCAAAAGTGCTCAACGCCGCTAAAGAAGTTTTCACTTCAAAAAAAAAATTGGAATCGGAATCGTGTGGTCTAATCCTAATCTATTCTATTCTATACGATCGTAGATGTTTATATATGACATTAAACAGGTTGCGTTAATAATACACAGACATTAAACCAAAAATATACGATGTAATAAAATATTACTAACATAACGAGGATACACGGTGGGGTGCTCTTCGCTCCTAGTAATACAATAAATAACTAAAATATACATTCATATAATAATTGTTATATATAAAAATAATAATATTATAAAATTTGTTGATTTTATTCTTGGTCCATTAATCCATTATTACAATATAAATTACAATTTCTAAAATTTGTATTCATTTTCTTTCTTTCTATAATTAATTCTCCTATTTTTTTATTTTATTATTTTTTTGACTTTTTCTTGTTTCCTCTGTTTCTCATAATATTTATTTATTTATTTGCTTGTCCCATCACAATTGGGAATCCTTCATGCCAGGAGTTTAACATTTCAAGGGCGGGTGAATAGTAAAATGAACAAACAACCCCTCGAGATGCTTGCCGCGCCCCCACCAATGGTTTCCATGCCCGGTTACTAGCATTTACCAATAGTAACTACGATACAAACCATCTCCATTCAATTCAATGCCAGACCACACCCATTCATCCATTCATTCATTCATTCATTGCCCTTTGGAAGCTAAAAGCTAATAATAATATATCGTAGATCAATACTCACTCACTCACTTGCACCACTTTAACTAAAACCCTCTCCACTCTTTCATCCCTTCACACAAATACAATTTAATTCTACTCCTCTTCCTATACACTTCTAGTTGCCTGGCAAGAGGCGCCGCTCTCTGTTACCGATTCTTCCTCTCTCTCTCTCTCTCTCTCTCTCTGTCTGTCTTTTGAGTTTTTTTTTTTTTTTTTTAACCTTTATATATTTTAATAATATAATAATAAGTAAATATAAATTTATATATATATATATAATTAAATAATAAAAAAAAAGAAAACATAAACGTTATTAAATGATTAAATGTTATCTTAATAAATAGCTCTTCATTTTTTTTTATTCTTGTTATTATCTAATAAAAAAATTACTGAAATCCATTTGTAATAAATGTCCAGTTGATCGAAAATATTTTGAATTTATAGCATTCACTCCTCTCTCTCTCTTTATGTATATATATCTTATATATATGTAATGATGTTTTATTTTCGAAATTTTATTCTGTTAAAAAAGATTATACAAAATATATTAAAATTATTAAACATTATTTATATTAATTAAGAATATTTAAATTACAAATAAATACCTGTTAAAAGAATTAAATTATTCGTTAATTAAACAGTAGCAATCATAAATATAATTATAATTTTATTAAGAAAAACTTATTTTTAGTTACATTGAAAACTAGTGTCTTAGATATAATGAAGATGTCGCAATAAGCATAGCTTTACATAAATCGTATATATGTATAGAAGTACTGGGACACCGAGCTCCCACTCAACCCTTTAAAAAATATTAATATACAATTCTTTAATTATTTATTACAATTATTAAATGTTGCATCATTGCATCAATCTGATTAAAATGAATTGAACTCGGATCCTCAATAATACAAACAAACAATTTTAGCTAGCATAATAAGATTAGATATTAAAAAATATATAAAATTACCTGAAAATAATTAGATATTTATTTGATAAAATTAAATTTTTAATTATCTTAAAAATTAATCCAAGTAATATTGTCTATTTCAATTCGATACTATTTTTAGTTAGAAATAAAAAATAATAGTTTGATTTAATAAACTAAAATATTATAAACATTTTTAATGGGAATTTCTCAGGGAGGGGTAGGGAGCCCAATTCATTTACCCATCCATGTTGCATAATAATTTAATTTCTTAATACTTTAAAAATTTTACAATTTTTTAATTATTTATTATAATTGTTAAATAGAATTTCTAAAAATGACCCATTAAAAATTTGTTTCCCAAAATGTTTCAAATTAATTAAAATAAATTGTATAAATGTTCGTTTATAAAATCTTTATATCTGTGTGTCTGTTTTTCGATTTTTTTAAATTTTGATTTTGGATTCGATTAGAGCTTAAAATGTGTAAATGTAAAGTGGTCTTGGTTTTTTAAAATTCGTTTGGGAACATGGTCAAATCGGCAAAGTTGAAAATTCCCCATATATTATAACTACTGTAATTAGTATTATTATAATGTAAAATTATAAAGAAAAAATGTTTAGACGTTATTATAGACATTTTCATTCTGTAAATAAAATAATTTTATTTCATTTATATAATAAATATCTATTTTTAAATATTTTTTGCTCTCTACATTATTTAATTCTCACAATATATTAAGATCATATAAATTGGAATTATTTATGTCAACTTATTTAAAATTTGATATCTACATGTTGTGATTCAAAGAATATTTTTATTTAATAATATATTTTCAAAACATTCAAAATTATATGAATAAATAATTTTAAATAATTGATCTCATAATTGGATTTTCATTTTCAATTGACGTTTTGAAAATATTTTTGTATTCATAAAACATTAATAAAAAAACTTTTAAAACTTATTAAATTATTTATAAAACTTTGAAAATATTTTCAAGTAAGTATAAGATATTATTATGGGTGAAATTACAATATATGAAGAGACACACAGAGATAGATAGATATAACATTTACAATATTAATATATAATTAATTTACTGATTAAATTAAAAATATATTAAAAGTAAGAACACCTAAACAAATAAATATTTTATCTAATATACTGATTGAACAGCTAGCTAGTATATAGTATAATATTTTATAATATATTTACGGAGTATAATAAATTGATGACGTCATTTAACCGATTTCTATGAAATTATATCTCAATATTCTTACATATCTTTAAAAATAGGCTATATATTATATCAATATCTGTTCAATAACAGCAGAAATTAATTTTTAAAAATGTATATATACTAAATGAATTGGACTGAAAGAGAAGGCAACTTGTAATTTTCTTGATATTCAGATTAAGGTCAAATCTGATCTCGCTAAGAACATTCAATATTTCTGTACACAAATTATTCAGAGCCTTGGCAAATCCTTTTAAATTGAAATTTATATAAATTAACAAAATGAAAATATTTGTTTCAATTTTATTATAATGTATCAAAAAAAATTAAATATATAGATCGCGTGATTAAAAGAGTGCGAAAGACGAGCAAGAAACTTTGGAGAGAATAGTTTGTTTTCTTTTAGTTTAAAAATGTGTTTATTAGAAAGAATATATACAAGTTTTATTATCTCTAAACACATGTGGGATTCACATTTATACAATATGTATTATGTAGTATGTAATGTATAATATATAATATATATTTATAATATATGAAAACTTTTTGCATACAGGCTTTCAACCAAATACTATGTATCCCTTTGGGGGTACAGGGGGCTGTGCAAAATGCGCTGAAGGCGGTCTGAGTAGCTAGTAATATATAAATATATAATATATAATTTTTTTGTTTATAAAAAATTAAAGATTAATAATTATTTTTCTTTGATTCCCTACTACTAATTTAATAAAAATGAAAAAATTATATATATAGGATGTCGCAAAATTAAAAATTAAAACGTGAGCAGAATTATCCAAAATAGATTAACAGTTTTTTTTTTGAAAAATCATGAAAAAATTTATAACTTGACACATTTTATCTTTAAATTATGCGACACTCAATATAAAAAAAAAAAAAAGTAAGTATATATAAATATGTTATATAGGTCAAATGAATTTCCACAATGGGATCAAATTCATTTAAATTCTATTCAGTCATTGATCAAGTTTGAATTCTATTTCAATGTTAAAATATAAAATTTAACCATATATATATACATATACATATATATATATATATATATATATATATATATATATATATATATATATATATATTAATACAATTTTATAAAAATGCATAAGTAAGTAAATGATATTTAAATCATTTTAAAAATAAAAATAAAAAAAAATCTTTATTTATATCGTTTAGAAACTCACATTTTGCTTAAATTGGTTTAAGAACAAAATAATATAAGCAAGTTACTGAACAAATATAACGTGTATTTTTCATATTTCATAAAATGATTTTAATTTAAGTATTTGTTAAAAAAAATAAATAAAAATAGAATAGAAAATTATTTTTTTATGTGAAGTAGTGTTTTTTTAAAATTAATCACATGTAGGTGTATATAAGTGATATCTTACTATACGATATATGCTCGTATATAAGTATATTCTCACATTATGTTTAATAAAATGATTTTTATATTTTTATATAATCTACTTACTTAATAAGTATTATAAATGTAGATAAGAGATTGAATAATGAAAGAAAACAAATCATTTGAATAAAATAGAGTAAGAATATTAATTTTTTACAATAACAAAAAAAAATAAAAAAATAAAAAGAAAGAATATTTTATCTAGACCAGAGGGTAGTTTGTATAAGTTGATTAATTCATCCTATATTCTCTCTTTTTCATACATACCTATTACTACTAATAATATTTATCTAATCCTCTCCCTTCTATATAAACAACGATAACAAAAGAGAGAAAGAGAGGAGGATGGATAGATGGGTAAGTGGTGATGATGGTGGTGGTGGTGGTGGTGTTGCGTGTAGTAGAAGTAGTAATAGTAGAAAAAGAAGAAGAAGAAGAAGAAAAATAGGAGTGAATTGAAGCCATCAACTGAACAATCCTTTATCACCATTCAGTCAGGCAGGCAGACAGGCAGTAATCAGATCGTCATGTGCCAACCTCAACAGAAACCTCCTGATATATTCGGTAAGTTAGTATTATAATTATTATAATCTTTTAAAATTAAAAATTTATAAATAATATAACTAATTTCATTGTAACTTTTTTTTTTTAGGAAATTCTTTTATTTAAAATAATTCTTAAATTTTGTCATAGATTTTTCCAAACTAACCCTTTTAAAACTTAATATAAATTATTTATACAATTTATACATAAATAAGGTATACATATATATGTATGTAATTATAATTATTCTAATATATATATATATATATATATATATATATATATATATATATTTATATTCTTAAAAATTGTATACAAGATTTTGATGAAATTATGTATTGGAGGAGTTTTTAATTTAAAGAATCGATTTGTATAGGTTTAATTTAGATGAAAAATCATTTTAATTCTTTTTTCTCAATTAAAGTATATAATTAAATAATATCAATAAATGTTTAAATCAATACGATGATTCAAGGAGGCTTTGAAAAATATTATAAATATATATACTAGTAAAAATTGTATATATATATATTTGTATATTTTTAAGATATTTTTAAGATTTTTTGAAATTCACACCATAGATAATTTTTACAAAGAAATATCGATCTGTATTGGTTTCAGCCTCAGGAAAAATCATCTTCATTAGTTTTTTCTTAATTTAAATTTATATGACGTCATCCATATTTGCCTCTTGCCATTCTTTTTTAATTTTTGTTAATTCTTATGAATTTTTATTAGTTAATTTTATGTTGTTTTTTTTTTGTCTATTTTCGTGTTTATTTTTTATTAAATTACTATTTTATATTTATTTATTCATTGTTTTTTTATCAATTAATTAACCGATTCTTATGAAATTTTTTATGCATATTCAGTGGGTCCCAGGGCATGTCA
This sequence comes from Labia minor, assembly GCA_963082975.1. NCBI lineage: Eukaryota > Metazoa > Arthropoda > Insecta > Dermaptera > Spongiphoridae > Labia > Labia minor. The sequence goes on along the minus strand of OY720347.1, from coordinate 1,252,203 downwards.
GACTTCTTTTATTAAACCGCTAATTCGTAAGGTGTGTCCAGGGGGTGGTATTTAATTAAAAATCGTTTAGTTACCGTTCTAGATCATAGAGGCACTGCTGGCGATAATTTGACATCAATATATACCCTAATAGGAGACTTGCAAACAAGAATGGTTCGTAGGTATGTGAGCTAGAGCGTCATCTTATGACTTTGCATCCTCAGTTCGAATCTCGCAAAGGCACATTTTTTTTTTAAGTATTATATATTTTTTTACAAATTTATTAATTTTTATTATTTTAATATTTTATTAAATTAAATTTTATTATATTAAATTTTAATATTAAATTTTATTTTATTAAATTAATAATTTTGTCAATTAATTTTTTGTGCATAAATAAACATATATAAAAAACTATATATAAAATTTGAATTTTCATCCATTTTTTCGATTTGTTCCTTTAAAATATAATAAATAATTAAATTAATTCCTACTAGGGGCTCAGAGAGGAGGCCATGTAGGGGAATCTGCTTTCTCTTTCTTATTGGGAAAACCCAAATTGCCACCCCCAGAGTCCACTATAGGGTATAAAAGCAAGCGTTGAGTGCAAGTCGAATTCTCAAAATCAACGACTATTGAGTTGTAACTATAAATTATTTTTAATAATTTAATTTATTAATATATATATATATATATATATATTGATATTTACAATATCTCAATTGATCTTATTGGCCTTTTAAACTTTGAAAACATTCACATTACGGCTATAATTTAATACTATTAATTTTTAAGATTATGTGAGCAAATCATTTTAATTAAGAAAATTTGATCTGATAATTGGATTTTCACGTAAGATTTTAATATATATTTTTATAGTAGTTTACTGTTATGCTAATTTCTTTATATTTTATTTTTATTTTGTTTACTTTGATTTTTTTTTTTAATAAATTAATAACATTTAAAGTAGCATAAAAAAATTAATCGAGGCAGGAAAAGTGATGGGGTTTGAAATTAATAGTGATAAGACAAAATAATTAGTATCAGAGAAAATAATATTTGCAAAGAATTTAAATCGAGGTTGCAATCGGGAAATTATTATCAAAGGGGATCAAGATTATTAAATTATTAATTGTATTATATGGGTGGGAGGCATGGTCTATAACCCTGGGAGATGAGAGTAGATTCAGAGTATTTGAGAATAGGATTCTTCCCAGCATTTATGGGCCAAAGAAAGATGAGGACACCGGGGAATGGCGGAGACTGCATAACAAGGAATTGCATGACCTCTATGCATCTCTAGATATAGGTCATAAAATAGGGAAGGCTGGGATCGGCAGGGCACATGGCTAGAATGGGAGAGGAAAAATATATTGGTGGGGAGTTCGATTGGAAAACGTCCTTTTGGAAGACCAATTGTGAACTGGGTGGACAATGTAGGGAGGAACGTGAGAGAGATGGGACAGGGTAGGAGTTAGATGGTTATAGCTCAGAATTTCCTTCAATTTTTTCTACCATTACCTACTCGTTGTAAATAGAAACAGTGCTTTCTCCAATTGATATGAACATCAATCATTATGCATGGACAGTGGCGCAACCAGGATTTGATCCTGGTGGGTTTTTGACTAGCCGCTCCACCTTCCTATGGCAGGGTCCCCCCCCCCCCCCCCAGGCTCTCTCAAAGACAAATTTTGATTAAGATTTTTTTTTATATTAAATATTTAAAAAAGTTTTGTAAATAAAACATTGATTTTACAAAATCTGGCAAAAAAATTTAATTTTCTATTTTATTTACTCGTATTCACAGTTTTAGAAAAAAAATGTTTTTTCCAGCTATAAGTAAATCATTTTAGCTTTCCTCATGGAATGAGAATAGCTTATACGATGGTCGGAAAATTTTGAAAATTTTTGCTGCGAGATTTTTCGAGATTTCCACTTTTCAGACGGTTATGAATCCAAAACTGCAAAAAAAATCTTTTGAACCGGCCGGCCGGCCGTTCGTTACCGAGGTTACGTCTAATCAAAATGAGATATTGTCTTGAAATTTGATATTTAGATGTTTTTTTTGGGAATGATGGGCGGGGATTGGATTGTTTTTGGACAAGATCGGACCATAAGTAAGGGTAGTTTAAAGAAGTGTCAAAGCACATTTTATTGATTTTCTCAATAAATACCGATTTTTATGAGAATTATACTATCGTATTAAATTTATAGGAAATCGAATTTACTAAAAGTTTCATTATATTCATTTTTACCTAAACTTAATAATAAAGGAGTTATTTATAAAAAACTAATTTAAGATTTTGAAAGCTTTTCGTCCGCCCGTAGTGGCAGGATATTTTGAAAGAAATCATGTAAAAATCCCTAAATGCAAATATCCCTAAATGCAAATATCACTAAAAAAAGTATAAATCCCTAAATATAAAATTTCCCTAATTTTTTTTACTTATTTAATAATGAATAGCCGAAGAGACTTGAATGAGGTATTTATACATCATGCTTGGTGTCATCACATCTGTTCCATCTGGTTTTTTAGCGTCCCATTTTTCATGGTTTGCCTTTATTATGGTCAGAAGCTCATCGTGTGAGTCGCGGAGTCGTTTCCTTGGTGGATCAGGCTTCTTACCACGACCATCACGACAGATTTCCAAAGAGATAAGATTATGCTCAATATGGATTTGTTTAATCAAGCCCCTTACTGATGTCTTATAACCTCCTAAGCGTGAACGAACAGGAGCATTGTTGCAACCTTCCAATGCATTGTTTGTTCGAGGCAAACCGATCAAAGTGGCATCGTAGATGTTCCAATGTTCCAATGTCGAATTCGGGGTCATAAAAGCCAGCCAAAAATTGTTCACCTAGCCAAGTGCGCTCGAAGTAAGAAAAAAGATCACCAAGTTTTACCCTGTAATGTTTGGTAGGCTACAATGACTTTTGATGGTGGTACCAAAGCCAAAGCTGCAAGAGTTCGTAAATGAGTGGAGTTGTCAGGATTATCTACGTATATCATTATAGAGCTTCAAAACTTCTGGCAATGACTTGATGTTTCTATAAATGCATTGAGCAAAATGAAAAAGACTACCTCTGATGATAGTAAATTTCATAAATTCCGTTGTATATTCCCTGGTGAAATATACGGTGCAAATGGTGTATTTTGTATTTGGAATCATTAGGCTATTAAAACGTATGATAATAAACGAAATTTGAATAAATTCCTTTTATTTTACATATGAATTTGACACCCCTATTTTTTTTGAAAAATCACGTGTGTGGGCCCTATGTATGTATTTTTTGACCTATTTTTCCCTACTCTTGGTCCAGGCCCGATTACCTCCTTGGGAGGTCGTGTCTCAGGCAATTGGGTGTCATGCTCACCTTGTGATTTAAGTTTCTTAATCACAATTAAAATTAATACAAAAATGAAAAATCTTGTTTTTAGTGATTTTTTCTTTTAGGGATTTTTCTTTTTAGGGATATTTGGTTTTAGGGAGAGATTTTTGACTTTTATGGATTTTTTCCTTTAGGGATTTTTACCCGTTTCCATTTTGAAAAAATTAGTCTTTGCTTCATAATTTTTATGAAATTAGCAATTAATGTTTTAATAATAAAAAATATTTAGAATTTGAGTAATATTTTGATTTATTTTATATTTAAATAATAGTCAAATTGGAAAATTTACAATCAACTAGTAATCTTATATTAAGTCTTTTATGATCTAGGAGAAATAATAAAATAATTTATTTATTTCTTATATTAAATTCTGTACGAAAAAATAAGCAATTTTTACCGACCGACGATAGTAAGGGAGGTATTGTTTTCACACCAAATTTTACATGACGAGATTTTTTACATATCACCACGAATCATGCACTTTGTATTGGTTTTATCCTCGAGAAAAAGCATCTTTATTAATTTTTTCTTAATTTAAAATTATATGACGTCAACCAGTCATTCATGACGTCACAGCCTGGTCTTGCATATATATATTATAAATAAAATAAAATTAAAAATGTTTATATTTATTATTTATGTATCCAAATCTGTTTTTTATTACATTAATAGATATATGAAAATTATTTGAAATTGTTTCTGTAGCTGGAAATTAATTTACTTCAAACCGTCGGTCGGTTCGGACCTGGTCACAGGTCAACTTATTTTAAATTGATTTTTTTTTAGAAAGAATATTGGGAATTAAAAAATTATTTATTTAGAGATAAAACTGAGACATTTCAGCTATGTTTTTCTATTTCTATTTAATATTATTAGATCATATTTATTCAATAATTTATTTTGAATAAGATATTCTTTAATAATCATTTTAAATGAATATTAATTAAAGAAAGGAAATTATTAGCGACCGACGATAGTAAGGGAGGTATTGTTTTCACACCAAATTTCACATGTGGAGATTTTTACATATCTCCACGAATCATGCATTTTCTAAACAGAAAAAAGTATTTTTAGCATGATGTCTGTCCGTCCGTATAGATGTGTACAGCCTGAACGGCTCAACCGATTTTGATGAAATTTGGTATATTTACTTAATGCATCAGTGGGATGAATTGATCAACTTTTGGTGCAATTCCGGAAACCGGAAGTGGTAGTATTAGCGATCGACGATAGGAAGGAAAGGGTTATTTTCACACCAAAGGAGATTTTTTTATATATTACCACGAATCATGCACTTTGTATTGGTTTTATCCTCGAGAAAAATCATATTTATTAGTTTTTTCTTGATTTAAAATTATATGACGTCAACCAGTCATTCATGACGTCACAGCCTGGTCTTGCATATATATTATAAATAAAATAAAATTAAAAATGTTTATATTTATTATTTATGTATCCATATCTGTTTTTTATTACATTAATAGATATATGAAAATTATTTGAAATTGTTTCTGTAGCTGGAAATTAATTTATTTCAAACCGTCGCACAGTGGTCTGAAACGCCCAAATAGCTGGCCAAAAATGAAGATGTTGGTGAAACAGCTTGAAATTTTGTAGGCAATAGTTTTGAGAGTCAGGAAATTTAAATTTGAAAAAAAAAATGGCGAATTCAAAATGGCGGACAGATTTTTAGAAAAGTGACGTCAGATTCGCAATTGTATGTTCTCTGGGATTATTTGAGCCGAAAATTTCGAAATTGAAGTTAGATTGTACGAAAAAAAATGATAAATTTCAAATGATGTGTTGATTTTTCAAAAAATGACGTCATGCAGAGAAAAAGGAGAACAACTATATTATGCATCTAAAATAGGCGACGGAATTCGAGAAAAGGTGAGCTGTTACATTGATTTTACTTCAAATATCTTTCCTTCTTTTGAAAAGTGACAGGTGCACCTTAACGAGATATTAATCGCGCTAACCTGCAGGTACCTTGGGTCCCATAGGCCCTAGTCTGTTGACGTTCGCGCGCTCGGAAAAAAATTCATAGGAACAAATGGGGCAAAAAGGAGCAATTTTTTCTTCATGATTCTTTATCTATAGACCTTTATCTTTATGATTCAAATGAGATTGTCACCAATGGTCACCAATGTAAAAAATGCGGAATGTTTTTTGAAAAGTTTTTCGTCACGTTACATTTTCTGACACAAGCGGTTTAAATCAGCCAATATCAAAATAATACATGCATTTCTAGCAAACAAAATAAAAAAGTCCATGTACGTACCTCCAGCAACAGTTTCCATGTCGCAAGTTGCAAATGAAACTTTTCTATGAAACGAAACACCAATTTTGACTGAGCTCGAATTTCAGACGTTTTGGGAAATCTCGGGAGAAAGTAAAAACAGCTGACTTTGAGATGTTCGGAAAACTCGTAGAGTCATGGTAGTGCTCTACATTTTCAGCTTTTCGTACATAAATATGTCTTCAACAAAATACCATAAACGACATGCAAAAAAAAAATTTTTCAATTTTCGATTTTTGGCCAGCTTTTTTGGCGTTTCATACCACTGTGCGTCGGTCGGTTCGGACCTGGCCACAGGTCAACTTATTTTTAAAATATCATAAATAATATGTATAATAGATTTTCAAGAAAGAGAAACATAGAAAGATAATTTATATACTTAGAATGTTTGGAAGACAAATAAGATAACTTTTAGATTTTTTTTGATGAGAGATTAATAAATATATTTCATAATTTGATTCTAAAATATTATTAAAATAAATATTTTCAATTTTATTTCGAAATTAAATAAAAAATTTTAAAATATTTTAAATATAAAAAAAATATTAATACAATATGAATTAAAAAAGAATGGCAAGAGGCAAATATGGATAACGTCATATAAATTTAAATTAAGAAAAAACTAATGAAGATGATTTTTCCTGAGGCTGAAACCAATACAGATCGATATTTCTTTGTAAAAATTATCTATGGTTTGAATTTCAAAAAAATTCTTCGAGCGGTTTAATCTCTTAAAAATATACAAATATATATATATAATTTTTACTAGTATAATAAGATCACTAACGAGCATTTTATTATTACTTAAGTATTTGGAAAATCCTAATCATGTTCTCATTAAATTGTTAAATCTAATTTACGAATCTTTATAATTCCTCTATTCGTACAAAATAATTACTTATATAGGTTGAATAAGAACTATTATCTAATTATCTTTAAATATAAATATTAGAATTAGTAAAATGTAAATAAAATTAAGTCATCTATATTTAAATTAGAATTTTATTTCAATGTGCATTTCATTCTGTGTATCTTTTTATTTATGATTTTTATATTTTACAATTCATATTATAGAAATATTTTAAATGAACCAATTCAATGAATATGATTAATATTTTAATCAATTTCTCTCTCTCTCTCTCTCTTTGTGTCTATTTATTTTTTTCTAATAATTTCTAAAAATAAGATATAAAATTATTTATTCATTCATTAAATATAAGAAAAAAAAAACATTAATATTAAAGATGTTTTATTTTTTTAAATAAATTTTCAATTTATATTCCAATTTTTTTCGTTAAAAAACAAATCTCATTTATAAGTATAGTTATACTTGTATAAAAAACAACAAATAAATCTATTAATTGAAATTAATACTATTAATGATGAATGTCTATCAATATACGATGTTCGAGGTGTGTCTAAAAAGTTCGGTGAATGAATGATATGATAAAAAACATTAAAAAACGAATGTTAATTGTATAAATATCTTTATTAACCTTCAAAATACTCTCTCCATTAGCCATTTGCCACAACCCACTTGTGACAACGTTCGTATAACGCTTGAAAACTGTTGGAGAAGTCTTGATGTGGAATCATTCTCAGAACAGTCGTCAATCCACAAAAGCAGGACACAAAGAAAACACTACTTACTGTGTCTTTGCTAATGCCCAATTCTTCGGCTATTAGTCGCAGAGTTAATCATCGATCTTTTTGTTAGCATCTCTCGTACACGTTCAGTGTTTTCTGGTGTCCTGCTTGTGGATTGCCGGCCTGAACGTTGTGACGACTATTCTGAAAACGATTTCACATCAAGACGTCTCCAACAGTTTTCAAGCGTTATACGAACGTTGTCACAAGTGGGTTGTGGCAAATGGTTAATGGAGAGAGTATTTTTTGAAGGTTAATAAAGATATTTATACAATTAACATTCGTTTTTTAATGTTTTTTATCGTATCATTCACACACCTCGTATATTGTTAGTTTATCTTTAGTTTTATCCTCCTATAACACGGATGGCGAACCTTTTTCAATGTCCGTGCCACAAAATTGTAAAAAATCTTTTCGAAGTAACTAACGTGCCACAAAATTTTCATTTTTTTCTCTACCACTTGTACCCCTTTTGGCTTGAATATATAATCGAATATTTTTGTATAACTTCTAACTATCCTGTATAAAAGTGTTATAATTTTAAATATTAAACTTTATTCCATAAAAATAAAATGATTATTAACAAATTTGGATTTTATTTTTGGTAAAAATATATCTTTCCTAAAATTTTTTTTTTTATTTTTATTGTATGGAAATTCTTTAATTGATTTTAGTTTGTAGTTTTTAGTTGTAGATAATGACAAAAAAGCAAAAGCTTTATTTGATACCGTGTACCACTTACATTTTCTTGTTTTGATAATGTTATGTTAAATTCTAGAAAAAGATTGCGATTCTGGCACTATTCTCCAACCGTCCTATGCGTAAAGTAAAGCTTGATGTAAATTTTATAAAATTAATTTTTCTTTTTTTTTTAATAAATATTGATAAAATTTACAGCATATAAGAATATTCAGGTAATAGGTGTATTTCATCGCCCCAATCAATTTGGAGTTTATAACTTCACAATTTCCCAAACAGACAAATAAAATGACAGACACGAAAAATACAAAAGTTATATTTGCGTTCCCCAGGTCATGAAGAGTAAAGATTTGCAAACAATTTTAAATCCTGAACAATGCTATTTGTACGGTAACAACACGCAATGACATAATACAAGTCCATGGAAGTGTATACACTGAGTCTATCTATCATGCATGTTTTTATACTGCGATATTTCAGCTTACTAAAATGTATAATTTGCCGGTTTCATCTCTCTCTCTCTCTCTCTCTCTCTCTCTCTCTCTCTCTCTACTAAGATAGATAGATATATATATATAAATAAATATTCAATACTTCAAATTTCATAAATTTTAATTTTAATGTGATTTATTCATTTTTAATTTATTTCTATTGTAAAAAGTTATAATTATTAAAAAAATAATTTTGTCTTTATGCGTGTCATGAAATTTTTCAAGCGTGCCATAGGTTCGCCATCCCTGTCTTATAACGTTAATATATGTTAATTTTACTTTTATAAAAGGTATCAAGTCTATAACTTTAAGATTTTCATAAATTTCATTACAATTAAAAATATTCAATAAAAATCATATAAAAAAAAAAATTAAAATATCAAAATAAATATTAAGATATTAAGAAATATTAGTATACTCTCTCTCTCTCTCTCTCTATTATACTAACATATACAATAAAATATTGAACTGTTTAATTTAAAATATATTTGAAGTGTATAGGTATACTATTATATCGTCAATATTTGATTTATTCTAAATTTATCTAAAAACAATAACAATTTAATGTTTCCATAGTCAACGTTGCGTTGTCTTTTTATAAATAAGGCTTTAAGTGATTATTAATTAATATGGAATCCATTAAATTTAATGGTTTTATTATTGATTTCTTAATTAATTAAAAAAAAATCTCACGTTAAAGGTAATTTGATTATAGAGTGAGTACCTATCCTTTATTTACATTGGACATCACAATCACCCCACTTTTCTACCTCCTTTCATAATATGTTAATGTAGGTGTAACAGATTGGACACTTAATTTTGTGTAGTATATAAATAATATATATTATATTAACACAATGATATAATAATAATAATAATAATAATAAATAGAAGAAGAAATTAAAAATATAAATGTTTTTTTTTATTTTTTATTTAATGTGTTATTTAATATAATAATTATGTGATATTACCTATTTACAAAATTTTCTTGGGAATAACCTAATAACATCCAAAGTTTTAATAATTTAAAATAATTAAAATTTCTACGCTTGTCTACGAGTGTCACTTATCTTTTATGTGGGCGAGAGATTTCCATTTTTCAAAACACTAGAAGAAATTGGAAATTAAAAGAGAAGGTTTCAAAGTTTCTTTTCTGATAAAAATCAAAAGTTTACTAATCTAAACTTACATAAATGTAAATTAATTGGAATCTGATGAAATTTTAATTAATTATGGTGTTGATGTTCTGGGTTGTTGCCAATTGATTGGCGGACCTTCTTTTTTTACTTTTAATAACATAAGATGGTAGGTAGGCATTATCTAATAAAAATAAATAAAAATAAAAATTATTTATTTTTTCGAACATTTTTCCGAGAAGTCCTTTCTGAAGTTTCTTTTGAAATGTTTAACTGATTTGTAGTTTTAAAGTTCAAATTCACTTTCTTTCTCTTCTTCATTTGTAATTATTTTCTATTCAATTCATACTTTATGAGGACTCTGTGTAAAAAATTACTAAATGTTATCTAATTTATCTTATAATAATAATAATAATAATAATAATAATAATAATAATAATTTTAACATTAAAATTATGTATTATTATGATTTTTAATTTGTTTGTTTTCTTTATATTACATATATTTTAAGATCCGGAAGATAGTAAAGCTGTTACACTTGATGAAGCCGTTGAAAAAACAGGTATTTATTTTATTAATTTTAACTCTTATCTTAAATCTGAGATAAACAACAACAACAACAACAACAACAAAAATACATATGTTACTTACATATATGTAATCTAACTAACAAGAGTAAATATAAGTAGATATTTTATTCTATTCTATTGGATTAACTTTAAAGAAAAAGAATAAGAATCTAGTGAAGTGAAAGAGTTATACCGTGACAATTTGAGCAATGTTTATTTGTTAACTACCTATCATTAAACATTCATGTCTAAAAGACTCAATGTACATTATTTATACTCTCTAGTCTCTCTAGAAAGCAATGACAATAGAAATGACAAGTTAGTTGGACAGAATAGCAATATCGTTATTCAAAAGTACTAATACGAATGGTGGGTGACCTTCTTAAACGATGAGTGAGTGTTTGGGTGAAATTGAACATCCAGCTAAATGATTATTGAAAATTTTGAAAAACACACAAAGAGAGAAGGGGGCAAAATAGGCAAAAAGTCTCACGTGCTATGGAACTGAGATGAATATTTATTTGTTTTCTTGTTTTATATACTTTTGGTTCCAAGCTCTTTTTATTATAACGTTTTTCTCAATTTCACTTCATGTTCGTCTGTCTCTCTGTCTGTTTGCTCTTATGACAAATTGAAATCGATTTTTCATCAACTTTAAATTGAGATAGACTTTTGAAAATTTTTATAGATATTTCAACGGATTCCTAGAAGAGATAGAAGAAATATAATTGAATTATAATTAATTAATTGTAATGTAATTAGCGATTCATTACTTTTAGTAACTAACTCCTTTTGTATTGCTCCGATTAATTTTTGTTCAACGGAATCTGCAGCATAAATATTGATTTCATGATAGATTTTCATTTTGAAAGTAATTAAAAATATTTTATAGCATTAAAATTAATGATGAATTTGTATTAATGAGGTCTATTATGGGTAGGTTTCCCATAAAATGGCTTAGAAGCAGAGGCGGATTATCCGTAAGGCAAACTAGGCACGTGCCTATGGGCGTGTAGTTACAAGGGGCGCGCGAGCTCAGAATTTTTAAATAATAAAAAAAACAACATATCAACGATTAAGAACTAAATGCTGATCTATAATCTAAATCTATAATAGATTATATTACACAAGCATCATATACTCGATGCAATATTGCCCGTTTGTTGCGTCGTCGCGTCGTTCTCGAGCGTCGGGCGGGGTAGAGGCACTGCCAAGCCCGCTTTTTCGACACTTAGTTAGTCGTAAAGCTCCCAGTTTGTGTTTCAAAATTTAACATTGACTGTCATACCCCTGGCGCTTCTTTTGTTTACGTTCTCGCAGTGGTATTTGTGTGTATCCATTACCTTTTAGAATATTTCTCAAAGAATGAGTGAATTGAAAAAAAAAACCTAGTGGTGCATCATATAAAAGGAAGGCTAAAGAAAAAGAAGAAAGACATCAAAATGTAATAAAGCACACGAAAAATATTGAGACATTTTTCAAAACCAAAAAGTGATGATTCGGAATTGTCTAACGCAATTGGGCACAGTGTGTCTGCAACCGACCCTGTTCAAAGCGAAACTCCTACTAGTTCTATACAGCCACAAGATTTGTTCATGCCCACACGCCGTCTACTTCGTCAGCAGTAGATGTTATGCAGCAGTCGCAAAATACAATAATTATCGTGGATTGTGACCCAGCCAAGTGGAGTATTAATAACAAAACACAAGAATATATTGCACTAAATGGTTTCAATCAAAATCTAAACGTAGATTTTTCATTGAGCAAGAGAATATATGAAGATAAAGTCTCACGTTTTTTGACAAAAACAATGTTTGAACGGAAATTGTTAAATAGAGAAAAAAAGTCCAAGAAAAAAATGGCTTATTTACTCTCCAAGCACAGGGAAAGTTTTTTGTGGACCTTGTTTATTATTCGGTGGAGGAACTAGCTTTGGAAAACAAGATGAAGGTTTCAATGATTGGAAGAACGCGTCGATTAGATTAGAAAGCCATGAAAACTCATGTGAACATAAAACATGTGTTTTGGCTGTAGATCTGACATTGTCGATAGTGTCGATCATGAGCTTGTCGCTCAATTTCAAGAAGAGCTAACTTATAGGTGTCAAGTTTTGAAACGACTGTAAAATCTTTAGCATCGCGTGGATTATCTTTTAGGGGACATGAAGAAAAACTTGGGTCTTTTCATAACGGAAATTATTTAATGACGCTGGAACTCATAGCGGAGTTTGATCCGTTTTTAAGTAAAATATTGCTCAATGTGGCGGCAAGGGAAAGGGATGTACCAGTTACTTGAGTTCTACAATATGTGACGAATTTATTGAGTTGATGGCAAACAAAATTTGATCCCTCTTGATTACAGATCACAGTTATAACGTCATATTTCATTCGCGCATTAGCGTAAGTACAGGGGTCCTTGTCTACTAAAGTCTAGGGTTTGATGATACAACGTCATCGTAATTGCAAAAACAACTAGTTAAAATTTATAGTATTATGATGGCCATTTATGGCCGATACAGGGGCGCCGATAAAGTGATTGCCTAGGGCGCTCTGGACCTTTAATCCGCCTCTGCTTAGAAGTAAGATGCTTTTTTATATATATATATATATATATATATATGTCCCTAAGAGAATGGTTAAAAATGAAGTTTTCGATTTTATTTAACAAACCTTTGACTTGAACAATTATGTGCTCATATAAAGAAACAAAGAATAATAATAATAATAATAATAATAATATAAATCTATATATATAAAGGAGACTGTTTGTATGTATGTATGTATGTAATTCGTTTACTTTTTTGCTGTCATAGTTTAATATGTTAAAATGTAAGTTATTTACATTTTAACATAAAATAGAAAATATATTATTTAAGGATTAAAGAATAAAAATAGAAAGTAAATTAGTGAATATTTTAAAAATTAGACAATTTGTGGAAATTGAAATAACTAAGAAATGAGAGGTGGAGGGGATGAGGAGAGAGGTGAGAGTGTGTGTGAGCGGGAGAGAGAGAGATTTAAAGTTTATATATAGTTCTCCGTGTTGTTCATTCAAGAGCCAGGCGTGGCCCACTGACTGGCGGACTCATTTTACACAATGTATATAACTAGCAATCAAAGAATTATTATAAATTTTAACTTTTTATTTTAAATTCTAATATTCAAATATCATTTCAATTAAATAATTTATTCTAAAAGTTCTCATTTTAATTAATATAATAAAATATTTAAATCATATTTAACTTAAATTATTTTGTATTTATTCTTTCCATATTTGAATAGGTACTTCTTTTATTTTAAGGGAGGGAATTAACTATGATCTAAAAAAATTAATAAATGAACTTAATAATAAAAAATCAAATAAATCCATTAATTTAAATTAATACTATTAATGAATGTATATATTGTTAATTTATCTTTAGTTTTATCAATACTTTTATACCGTTAATTTTTATAAATTAATTTTTATAAATTGTCTCAAGTCTCTAACTTTGCATTTTCTCAAATTTTATTATAATTAAAAATATTCAATAAAAATCAAACAATGAAATTAAAATATCGAAATGAAATGATCAAGAAATATTATACTCTACTATAACATATACAATACTTATAAACTATAGGCGGAGGAAATATTAGACGATATCATTGCGGGTTCATGCCAAATCGATCAACATTAATTAAGATATTTTCATTATGACAGATATTAAAAAAACCGCGAATTCAATATCTCTGTTCACTAATTATTTGTAGACTTTAGTAAAACCTACGCATGACTCAATAGATCCGGATAAACTTTTTCAAATTTTGATCTTAAAATTTATCTTGAAGGTAGTAAAGAAAGAGTAAGATGTGGAAATCAATTGTAAAATATTAGGTGACCCAGACGACTTAAATATAATAGGAGATTCGGCAATTGCAATTACAGATAGCGAGGAAAAATTAATCGAGGTAGGAAAAGAGATGAGGTTTGAAATTAATAATGATAAATAAATATATTTAGAAACAAACAGGAGCAGTATTAACATACAAAATGTAGAATTTGAATATGTAGAAAAATTGAATGTAATCACGAAGGATAATAATATTTGAGAAGAATTGAAATCGAAGTTGCAATCGGAAAACGCCTGTTATCATGCAGTAAAGAGGCTTATCTCATCAAAATTATTATAAAAGGGAATGAAAATTAAAATATATAAAACAATTATTTTGTCTGTTGTATTATATGAGTGTTAGACATGGTCTATGATCTTTGGAGATGAGAGTGGATTCAGAGAATAGGATTCTCCCCAGCATTTATGGGCCAAAGAAAGATGAATACATCAGGGAATGACGTACGAGAGATGGAACAGAGGCTCAGGATAAGGACACTTGGAGAAATGTGGTTGTAGCTGCCAAGAACTTTCGAGTAGATAGATATAACATATTCAATAATAATATATATAATTAATTTACTAAATAAATTAAAATATATTTTAAATAATCACACAATAAGAAATGAATGTTTTATGTTATACATTGTTTGAAACAAAATGGATAAAAACCTTTTACTACTTTCAACCAAATACTATGTACCACTCGGGGGTACAGGGGGCGGAGCCCCCGTCTAGATGTGAAGAGCGACGAAGGAGCTCTGAGCAGCTAGTATACTTCTAAGTATGTGTATTTATATATTAAGTTTATATTAAATACACTTAAATCTATGTACTTATAATATTATTAGTTACTCTATTAAGATTCTGAGTCTGAACTTTTCAATAAGTTTATAATATACTAAGTAAGTAAGTAATATGTTTTTGTTTTTTTTTTTTTAATTTGATATACGTAGGTAGGCATAATACTTACAATTAAATTAAGTATCTGAAACTATGTGTGTTTCATTTCTTTAATTAATTATTAATTATGATTATTATATTTCAGGTTTAGGATGGTTTCATTTAAAATTGACATTTTGTGTTGGTTTATGTTATTTTGCATTAATGTTTAATACATTGTCATTGTCTTATGTATTGCCTGCTGCTGAATGTGATTTTAAAATGAGATATGAAGATAAAGGAATATTAACCTCAGCACCATATATTGGTACGTAAAATGTATATTTTTTTTTCATACTTTTAATTATATAAAAAAATTATTATTTAAATAAAAATTTAAATTGATTATTTATTTCAAGGAATGATATTATTTTCATTTGTATGGGGCTCACTTGCTGACATTAAAGGACGTAAAATTATTATCACTTTCTCACTGTTAGGTGATGTATTAGCAAGTTCATTAAGTAGTTTAGCACCAAATTTTTGGACATTTTTTATTTTACGACTTATAAGTGGACTATTGTAAGTATAAGTAGAATTATAATAATCATTATTATTTTTATCTTTTTAATAAAATAAAAACAAAACAAATCTCTTAAAATATTATATTATATTATATTAATATTAATTATTCTATAAATATTAATCTTAGTTTGTTTTGTATAGTAATATAATTTTTTTGAATTTTGATAATTAATAATTAAATTAAAATTTAATTTTCTATAATATATATTCTTTCCTTGTAATATATTTGCATCATTTTATAATAATTTTTAGACTAAATATTATATAGATAATTAATTTAAATTAATTTTACATAATTTATATAATACATTGTCATGTAAAATTGATACAAATACTGATGGAATTAACCTAATAAATAAGTAAATATTGTTTTATATTTAAAAATACAAATAAATCTAACATATTATATGTAGTATATACCAATGTCAAAAATGTCAAATGTTATTTAACAATAGGTACAAGGTACGAGTAATAATTATCCACTAAAAATTATCCACCACCCAGTGCCGCCCTAACCACAGGGCTAAATGGGCTATAGCCCCAGGGCGCAAGCCTTTTGAGGCGGCAATTTTTTATTTGCGATATAGTAAAAATTTATTTTTCATTTTATTAGTTTTTACTTATTTTTAAATTAAAACACTTCTTAAAATATTAAACTGATTTTTATTTCTTTCAAATGTGCTGAAAAACGATTGATAGAGAAGGGCAACGCGAAATAGGAGTAACACCCTACCAATCGTACTTTTGTTTCAGTCGCACTGGAGTTAATATAAGACCACCAATCATATAATAGTTCCGATCAAGTTCTAAGGATTAGACTAAAAACTGATCGGAACTGTCATTATATTGAGATAATCCCCTCAAATCTGGGTAAACCATCTTTTAAATAAGTGACTTTAAAGAAAAGTTACAATAAAGATAACAGTTTATTATAAAAGTAATAAATAGTTTTTTTCTAGTTCTGACACTTTTGTTTTGTATAACTTTTCCGACTCCCATTTGCCATTCTGTATATTTTCTTAGGAAGAAGGGCGCATTATTTTTAGTAGCCCATGGGCGCCGAATTCCTTAAGACGGCCCTGCCACCACCACAATCAGAAATAAAATAAATTAATACATATTTTTTTTTTTTTTTTTAAGTTTATGTGCACCTCCATCAGTTTCTATTGCATATTTAGGTGAATTTAATTCAAATAAAAATCGTACACAAGCAATTTTATGGGTGGGTGTATTAACAGCAAGTTCATCCATTTTTTTACCATGTAATTATTATTCCAATTAATTATTCTTATTTATTTATTAAATACTTGAAATAATAATTGTAAATTTCATATTTAATAACATTTTTTTTAGCTCTAGCTTGGATAATTTTACCAAATTCATTTTCCATACCACTGGAAATTTTACATTCACTGAATGGCGTTTATTTGTCTTTATATGTTCATTGCCAGGTATTCTTGCTACATTAATATTTTATTTTGTATTGCCAGAAAGTCCGAAATATTTATATAATATAGGTGAATATGATAAAACACTTGAAATACTTGCAAAAATTTATGCAGAAAATAAACGAAAATCTCCTGAAGATTATCCAGTAAGTGTCTTTTTATTTTATTATAAATTATATAGACAACAAAATACACACACACACACACATATATATATATATATATATATATATATATATACAGTGGCTCACCTAGGGGGGTGCGGTCCGCACCGGGCGGCACTTATCTTGGGGCGGCATTTTTTAAATTTAGTTATAGTTATAAAAAGCAACCACATTTCATATTTATTTTTTTTTTCTTTCTTGAATAATAAATGATTATTATGATTATTATAAGTTTACTATTTGATTTATATAAATTATGATTTACTATATGATTTCGAATATTATTCCTCGGTGTATATAAATGCATTTTAGTGTAAATTTTGAATTCTAATTCCAAGAACAGGACAATAATTTTATTTTATTGTATTCATTAAAATTCGTTGAATTCGTAAACGCATCTTTACAATTTTGTTCGGCAATTTTTCCTAACCAAAATTTTTTCATATCAGTTTATAAATGTCATTTCTTTTGAAAAGTTTATATGATTAGATGATTACTTTGAAGTGATATACCAATATTTTTTTAAAAGCAGGGCCGGGGGAAAAATATAAATATAATTTTTGAGAGCATTATACACGATTTTTCTAGTTTGAAAGCTAGAAGAGTATTATATATAAATATGTTTATACGAGTGCATACAAATATGTGAAAAAATTTACTCTGTATATTAATTAATATTGATTAAATAACTTAATAATTTATTTATGTGTATTAATTTATAAAAACCACTATTTGATCGACTTATAATAGAAAGGGCGGCAAAATGGAGATCGCCCCGGGCGGCAAAAGTTCTAGGTACGCCACTGTATATATATATATATATATAACAATTTTTTTTTTAAATATTTGTTATACTACGTATATCATGTAATATAAAAATAGGTGAAGTACTAAAAATACTATTTTGACAAATAGAAAAGACATGAGACATGGGTTTATCATTAACTTGCAAAACTATTTCAATAAATTCATCATTTTTTTAATGTTAAGCAGAAATTTTAGTCAAAAGTTAAAATTTTATAACATTAAGATTTATTAATAACTATAGAAATTATTATAAAAAAAATCCATGAGTCAATATATAAGTCCAATATAGGTATTACTTTCTAAATATAGGTATGTAGGCGGTTACTAAATTATATATTTGTGTTATGCACAACAACAATTCAGCACAAATTTTAGTTTTTTGAAAATAAAAATGTTAATATTAAAAATATTAAATTAATATAATTACTTTATACTTGAGTCAATAACTTATTTGCATCATAGTATTTAAATTACATACGAGAGCAGGTCAATAAATCTGTGAATGTTTTAATGAAACACACGGTTTTGGATAAAAAATTATTTTATTTTTCAACGTATAGGTATTTGTTTGTGAGAGATGATTTCATCGTTCGAGTCCAAACTCTTTCTGCCGAGTCATTTCTTCAGCTTTGGAAACAAGAAATAGTCACTCGGGGCTAATTCCGGAGAATAGGGACCACCTCCTCAAAAAAAAAAAAAAACATATCTAAGTTGTGCTAAACTAACAGTGACTTTTAGATTTTTAAAAATTGTAATTTTAACACCACCACTTTACTACTCTTGAGTGAAGTAAGTGTTGGCCTACCCGATCCATTAATTGAAATTTAACGAGAACTTTACAATTGAGTGAAATACTATTGGCAGGCATTTTTCATTTATATTTTAAAAATGAATGGACTAATAGTAATCAAATTGCATATTTGGGTTTTACTATCAGAGCATGTACTGAGTTGTTGGGTTAAGTATGTTGTGCTGTTGTGCTAGACTAGCATAACTTATATACTTATTTCATTTGAATACTATATATTCTATATTATTATTATTATTATTATTATTATATATATATATATATATTATATTTTAGTCTGACTCATGGTTTGTTTTTTTTATTATAATTTCTACAGTTATTATTTTTTTCAATAATACTTTGGCACAATCTTAGCTCACTTAGCAAACGAGAATCGTTAAAAAAAATAGAAAAGTGGGGGCTAAATTTTTTAATGTTCCTAATCATCACATATCTTGTCAGTCAATTAAATAATTGCAATATATTATTTGTTTATTTTTATTTTATTGAAAATTGCTAGACAAAATATAAAATAAATAGAAGTGAGTATATAATATATAATTTACTTATTACTTTCTTACTTAATATTAAGTTCAATCATAATAAAATATTTCTTTACAATGTAATTAGAATTTAAAATTATAAAAATTATTATTGATATTTTGTCTCTTATTTGTCTCTTATTTAATTAAATGATGTTTAATATTAAGAGGAGAATTTAAGAAAATTGTTTTTGTTTTTTTTTTTAAGGTAAAATCAATAATTAAAGAAAATTTAATGATTATTAATGATAAAGTTACATTTTTTGCTGAATTGAAAAATATTTTATCAAAAGTTGTACCGTTATTTAAATTACCATATTTGCCTTATACTATATTAATATGTTTTTTACAATATGGCTTATTTGCTTGGTAAATGATTATTTTATTTATCTACAAATAATTTCAATATATTATCACTAATATACCAATACCTTGATATTTTTTTCAGTTGCAATGGAATTCTTATTTGGTTACCAGAAATTTTCAATCTTTCTAGTGGTTATTCAAAACGTTATTCAAATGATTCATTAAATTTATGTCAAGCAATTGATGATGAATTATATTTAAAAAGAAATATCTCTTCATCTACTTTAATAATACTTAATAATAATAATAATAATAATAATAATAATAATAATAATAATGATACAAATATAATGAATATAAATGAAAATATATGTAAAATCACATTAGGATATGAAATGTTTTATAATACAATTATTATTGGTGTAGTTACATCATTGTGTTATCTTCTTATTGGATTTGCATTAAATTATTTACAAAAAATAAAAAAATATCTTTTTGGTAAGTTTGAGGGAGTGGGATGGTAGGGAGGGTAAAATAATTTGATGTGGAGAGACTATATATTTACTAAATTATTTATTATTAAATTGTTAAATTAATGTAGATTCTAAGTTTAAATTTATATTTGTTATAAAATACAACAATCAATCAAAGTATATCTAACTGAGGTCATTTAAGGACATTTCGAAACGTTAAGATCAATAATGATGAATAATAACTCTCTATAATTGAAGCATTTTATCCTCTCTTTTTCCCGGAGATCTTGACAGGTACAATTGCAGAATGATATATTTTCTAATTTTCTAAACCAGTAGAAATAAAAAATTAACCCACTATAAACATCTAGAATACAAACAATACATCCAGCCATAGGAAACCATCTATTAACATAGATTATAGTCTGCAATGCATTTCACTCCATTCTCATCAAAATAGTAGCCTTTCTACTGAACACAATAATTTTCACCGTTTTTGAGCCCATTCCAAATACCGAGTTAAGAGTTCCTCCTTAATGTCTAGTCTAGGTTTAATAATACTAATAATAATGTCTCATTACGTAGACGATTCCTCTATTCAATGAATGTTACAATAACAGAGTCCTGTTTTTTTTGTTTTCTTCTATTCTGTGCAAGGTTGTTCTGCATTATTAACATTATTAGTATTTATGATAGTTGTTGATGAGATAATGATGTTGATCTTTGGATAATCATTTGCCTCCTCTACCATAAATGGAATTGTGCGTGATTTGTTGTAGAAAATTCGGTCATATCGAAATCTCCCCAAATTACACATTTCTATAACAGAT
This sequence comes from Labia minor, assembly GCA_963082975.1. NCBI lineage: Eukaryota > Metazoa > Arthropoda > Insecta > Dermaptera > Spongiphoridae > Labia > Labia minor. The sequence continues at coordinate 1,231,298 of OY720347.1, read as the reverse complement.
AACAGCATTTCTTTCTGATTGACTAGGAACATGCTGTCATGTTCCAGAATGTCTCATCTCCCAAGGGAATCCCCAAAAATGGAAACCATCACTAACATTTCTTATCGTTATCAATGTCAAGCATTCCAAACCAAAAAGAACCTATCTGATAGAGCATTAATATATTATATTATTTATTATCTTTGAATGAAAATACTACACTACACTTTTAGATTATTCCATACACGGAGACGGTTTATCAAAGAGTGAAAAGATTTTATTAAACATGTCGAGATGTTCCTAAACATACATTATATATATATATATATATATATTACGTAGATATATCTATAATAATTATCATCATTGTCATTTTTTTGTATTTTTTTTTTAGTTGGTGTTCAAATACTTTCATCATTATGCGGTTTTATAATATTATTTTTAAATTCAGAAAATTTAATTTTAGCTGGATTTTGCCTTTTTATTGGATTTTCTGGTGTTAGCGTCACATTTTTAAATGGTATTGTAATTGATATATATCCAACAAGTTTAAGGTATGCACTGATTTTTTTTTTTTTTTTTTGATTAAGAGATTTTGTGTACATTCAAAAATATCTAAAACTATTTAGTATCCACTTATAAATTAATAAAATATTTAATATTTGTTGTTGTTGTTTATTTAAAGGAAATGTGTATATGTGTATTCCTATTAGATAACAAAACCACTAACAAAAATAAAAAAAAAAAACAATCATTTAAAAGGGTTATTTTTAAATTATTTAATTGAAAAATTATATATAATCTTAATTTTGATTAATCACTCTGACCACTTAACATATTCCAATCTTAAAATAAATTATCGATCGTATCTTATTAATAAAATAAACTTAAAAATTAATTTTAAAAAATATAAATATGATGGGATCATAAAGAGGGTACACACAGGGAGCAGAACATACTTATATACCTACTCTTCGATCAAATATTTTTTGGAATTGATTTAAATTTTTAATAAATTTAAATTGTGTATTTTAGAGCAACAGCAATGAGTATTGCATTAATGATGGCTCGTTCTGGTACTGTCTCAGCATCCGTATTTATTGGTCTCCTTTTGAATATTAGTTGCAATGCTACATTTTATTTAATAGCATCGATTGTATTATGTAAGTATATTTTCAAAAGTATTTGCCAATATATACTGTTGGCGTGAAAAAGTGGAACACTTAGAATTTTATAAAAAGATAATTAATAAAATGAAATTGGAATAAATTTTTATTGTGATATATAAGGTACGTGGGCAGGTGGATAAGTCCATGACTTCTTGAATGTCCAGTCTCTTAAATGAAATGGCAACACTGCTCCTGTCAGCAGGCAACTATCAGCTGACTCTTGTCAAAATTGGAACCAGCTGGGTCATTTAGTTTTTGTTTTACGTTTACCTCGTGCTTGGAGAAGAAAATAGAAAAAAGTGAATTTCCATGAAAATCGATGAATTGCTCCCTCATTATTCTCTCCTATTATTCTGATTTAGCACCGAGTGACTATTTCTTGTTTCCAAACTTGAAGAAATGACTCGGCGGAAAGAGATTGGCCTCCAACACGATGAAATCATCATCTCACAACCAAATACCTATTTTCATGTCCTCGACAAATCTTATTTTTTGAAAAAGGATAAAAAAATTAAAGAAACGTTGGACGAAGTGTACTCGTAGAGAGAGAGAGAGAGAGAGAAAGCTCGAAGGAGACTACGTTGAAAAATAAAATAATTTTTTATCCAAAAATTTGTGTTTCATTCAAAAATTCACGGACTAATTATAATTTTTTAATCTCTGTTATTCTCTTGAAAATATGTTTGACATTTATTGGAGTGTCTTTTTGTCTAAACAGATCAAAATTATGCCGCTTAGCATAACAGATCCTGCGAAAGTGTTACGTTACGTTACGTTAATCGAGGAGGCGAGTAGCTACAGATATATCAATGGTCTCTGTACGTCAGTCAGTATCAACTGTTTTTCTTGCGGTTAAGCGATTTCGAGAACTCAACACATTCCAGAGGCGGCCGACCAGTGTCATCGGGTCGTCAGAAATGTACAACGAACAAAGATGAACATTTGATCCAAATCCAGATTCTGTGCAAACAAGGAAGAGGGCGGCATATCGTGGATACTTGGTCATCGTATGGGGCGGCATTAATTCCAGCGCTCGCACTGACATAGAATCGGAAAGTGTCTCAGGTAATGCAATTTTAACGCAAAGTAGCCCTTGTCGAAGAATGGGAAGCCATTCCTCAGGACGATAGAAGGGGCGCTAATCACCGGATGACAAAGAAGAACTGTGCAGCAGGTGATGGGTGAGTGCACGAGGAGGAAACACATACTATATTATTATTATTATTATTATTATTATTATTGAACTTAACTTGATTCATTCATTTTATCGATGTATTCTCCTATTTTAGCAAAATGAATAAATTAGAAATCTCATTGAAAATCGATAGATAAAAATGAAATTATTCATCTTTATTGTAATTTTAAAAGAAAATGTTTAAAATTTATGTCAGATTTATTAAGAAATGTTAAAAATATATCATATTTTAAAAGATTATTCAATTTCATTACATTATAATTATATTTAAAGAAATCAAAGTGTTACGTTTTTTTTTCACCTGCAGTGTATATAAAATAATCACTAATACATATCATTCTTATATTATAAATTATAAATAATAAGTATAAAATTTATAATTAATTAAGTAAATTAAATTTGAATTAAAAATGAATTCATTACTTTTTACAGTATGTGGACTTGCTTCTATATTTCTGCCAATGACAAATCTATCATCACGAAATTAATATGATTTTTTCATTCATTTAATGAAAACAAAAGAGTACAAAAGGAGAGAATTCAATCAACGTACCTACCAACTTAATATACTATATTATATAGCTCCTTAATATTTATACATTATCATTAATTAGTAAAAATAATTCATTATAACATTTTATAAATATTTTTTTCATTTATTATTTATTCTATTTAATTATTATCCTTAAATAAATTAATAAATATATTTCTTTCATGAATTATTTTTTTATCACATAAAATTCCAATTCTTTTTTTTTTTTTTTTTTTTTTTTGTAATTTAATTTAATTAAAATATTTTATTCTTAATATAGGTGTATATATAAAAGATTACTTATTTGAAATTATTTAACAATTATTAATATAATAATACTGATGAAGTTTTGATTAAATATTTATTTATATTAATGTTTAATCTCTTTCCAAAAATTTACTCTAAGAAAGGATATTCTTTTCTTGCTTTAAATACGATTGGTTCACCAATCTTTTCGATGCTAATTCCAATTGGTCTAAAAGTCTAAAAAATTAACTTTATTTATGAACTACCAGAAGATGGATGGAGAAAAGTGACCCTCATATTCAGGTAGTCCTTTTATTTTTATTGATAATTGCATAAATGAAAGGGAAAGAAAATAAACAATAACATAAAAATATTTTAAAATATATTAATTATTTGTTAAAAAATTATAATTGTAAGAGGGATTCCCTCTTAAAAGAAAGCCGCCAGTACGGCCGACTTAAATAATACTTTTAATCTCTTACTTTGTCTCAGCAAGAGGATAAAATAAAAACAAAGACTTCAAACAATGTCTGGGTCTCGCCGAAAACCTTTTGTCAGCAGGTGGCTAAAGTTATCCTAAAAGACAAAGTAACGAATTTTTATAAAATACTAGCTGCTTCGAGCGCCTTCGGCGCTCTCCACACCTAGACGGGGGCTCCGCCCCCTGTACCCCCCCGAGTGTTCCTATTCTGAGCTATAACCATCTAACTCCTACCCTGTCCCATCTCTCTCACGTTCCTTCCTACATTGTCCGCCCTGTTCACAATTGGTCTTCCAAACGGACGTTTTCCAATCGAACTCCCCACTAATATATTTTTCCTCTCCCATTCTAGCCATGTGCCCTGCCGATCCCAGCCTTCTCGCTTTTATAACCCTAACTATATCCAGAGATGCATAGAGGTCATGCAATTCCTTGTTATGCAGTCTCCGCCATTCCCCGGTGTCCTCATCTTTCTTTGGCCCATAAATGCTGGGAAGAATCCTATTCTCAAATACTCTGAATCTACTCTCATCTCCCAGGGTTATACACCATGCCTCCCACCCATATAATACAATTAATAATTTAATAATTTTGATCCCCTTTGATAATAATTTCCAGATCACAACCTCGATTTAAATTCTTTGCAAATATTATTCTCTCAGATACTAATTAAAAAATAAAATATAAAATTAGCATAACACTAAACTACTATAAAAATAATAATAAAAAATATATTATATATTAAAATCTTACGTGAAAATCCAATTATGAGATCAAATTTTCTTAATTAAAATAATTTACTCACATAATCTTAAAAATTAATAGTATTAAATTATAGCCGTAATGTGAATGTTTTCAATGTTTAAAAGGCCAATAAGATCAATTGAGATATTGTAAATATCAATAGATATATAAAAAGATTTTTATCTGCACATTGCTCAGAATTTAAATTACCGCCAAATTATCGCCACCAGCGCCTCTATGATCTAGTATAGTAACTAAACTATTTTTCATTAATTATTCTTTATAATTTTTTTAAAATTTTTCTAATTCAAAAATCGAAAATCGGGCTTCGAGGTCTGGTGGCCAGCCCCTTTGTGCTTCCGTGTAAAAAATTCCAGGTTCCTGCGTGCGATAGATTTGGCTGGAGGGCTCGGTCAGACAGACAGACAGACAGGCAGACACATTACACTTGCTTTTATTATTATAGATGACAAATTACATCAACAGTCACCCTCTTTACTAAAGACCGCTCATCGATGATTGGCAAATGAATAGCCAATCATCAATCAAGATATTCAACCGCGAAATAACGCGTGCTTAAACAAGTCAGTCTACACCGGGCATTCCTCACTAGCGTCTGCGAGTGTCATACTCATCCCCATCTTATCTTCTCTATTTAATCCTTTTCAGTAATCCAGTAACCTTTAAATTGTACATTGATTATACGGGGGACCGGATCAATTATAATTGCTTGCCCAACTGGACTCCTCACTAGGCCAGTTGGATTATTTTCTTGAAATACACTTGTTACTTTGAAAAGCCGAGTTATTTCATTTCTTCCCCTTCACCTTTCATCACTCTATACCTATTTCTTAGTATCTATATTCTTTACAGGTAACCCCCTGTTGGCGCCCATACGTGTTTTTCACCTTTTTCACCTGTAATTACCCCCTCTCCTCGCTCCTTTGGTACCGAACAATTCCCACCCCCTTATCTCCCTACTTATCCACACCCCAACCATATCCAACCTCTAGTCATCCACCCCTCACCTCCAAATACCCACCACCCCCCTTCTAAATAATAATAATATTATTATTACTATTATACTAGCAAAAATTGTATATATATATATATTTGAATTAATTTATTAATTAACCACTCGAAGGATTTTTTTGAAATTCCCACCATAGATGATATTTACGAGGCGCATTCGTAAAATAAGTTCCACAAAGGTGTTTGATCTTGAAAAATAATTTTAAAAGCGCCCAACGTTTTTAGTTGAATATGAAGCAATTCAACCATAAACTTTGTCAGGTAACATCATCATCAACTTAATAAACTTAATAAAAATAAAAAGAAACTTATTAATAAATTATAATAAAATATAATTTGGATTTAAAACAAAATTAAAAAATTTACCCAATTTTAAAAGACAAAAATTTAATACAACCCCCTTTTTATAATTATTATAACGTTTTTATACACTTCGCTTCATGTCTGTCTGTCTGTTTGTTCGCTCTTTTGACAAATAGAAATCAATTTTTCATCGACTTTATATTGAGATAGAGTTTTGAAAATTTTTATAGATATTTCATTGGATCCCTAGAAGGGATGGAAGAAATATAATTGAATTATAATTAATTAATTTTAATGTAATTAAACATTAATTGTTTTAATATTTGAATTTTCATTCAATGAGTTGGTTTTCATTTTGAAAAATATTCAAAATAATTTATAACATTAAAATATAAATTTTTTATTAAGATAATAATTATAATATATATATTTTAAAAACATTACTTCAATAATAACATTTACTTAATTATAATCATTTTTTATGTTTTATTCTATTTGAAAGTAACTAACTCCTTTTGTATTGCTCCGATTGATTTTTTTTTTTTCAACGGATTCTGAAGCATAAATATTGATTTCAGGATGGATTTTCATTTTGAAAGTAATTTAAAATATTTAATAGCATTAATGATGAATTCATATTAAAGAGATTTAGTATGGGTAGGTTTCCCCTCAAATGACATAGACGAAAGAACATTTTTTTAGATATGTCCCTGAGAGAAAATTAAAAAAGCAATAAAAAATAATACATTTTTACTATCTCGCCTCGTTTGATAGTTTTTCACATGATTAAAAATTGTATAAAACTGCTATTTATAGAATTTCAGCTTGATTGAATCGCTGAATGTCCCGGAATTAATTTTTTAACACGACTGCAAGTCACGCGCCGCACCTGACTTGGTGCTATCAACAAAGAGTCAAACACCTGCTGGTTTAATAAATATTATTTATTAATTTTAAAATTTATAATTTAATCTAAATAAAATACATGTTATAATTAATCCAATTCAAATTTGCGAAGTCGAGACATTCCAGATTTTTTTTTATGAAGACAATTTGAGTACAAAATCTTATATACATTTATAAAATCTCATATTTATATTAATTATTTATTTATAAATATAATAATTATTATTCAATAATAACATTTAATTAACATAAATAAGTAAAATCAGTTTTAGAAGATTAACAATTTCTTTTTGTTTTATTCAATTTGCAAATTTTCGTATAACTTCATATTAATAAATAAATTGACCTGTGGCCAGGTCCGAACCGACCGACGGTTTGAAGTAAATTAATTTCCAGCTACAGAGACAATTTCAAATAATTTTAATCTATTCTATCTATTAATGTAATAAAAAACAGATATGGATATAACATAAATATTTTTAATTTTATTTTATTTATAATATATATATAAGACCAGGCTGTGACGTCATATAATTTAAAATGAAGGAAAAAAAGATGATTTTTCCCGAGGATAAAACCAATACAAAGTGCATGATTCGTGGTGATATGTAAAAATTCTCCTCATGTAAAATTTGGTAACCCTTCCCTTTCTATCGTCGATCGCTAATACTACCACTTCCGGTTTCCGGATTTGCACCAAAAGTTGATCAATTCATCCCACTGATGCATTAAGTAAATATACCAAATTTCATCAAAATCGGTTGAGCCGTTCAGGCTGTACACATCTATACGGACGGACGGACGGACGGACAGACATCATGCTAAAAATACTTTTTTCTGTTAAGAAAATGCATGATTCGTGGAGATATGTACCTAAAAATATCCACAGGTGAAATTTGGTGTGAAAACACAATACCTCCCCTTACTATCGTCGGTCGGTAAAAATTGAATAATATTGGGTTTATATTCACGGATGATATTATTATGTATGTAAACCGAGATATTTTTATCTCCCAGAGAATTTTTGCGGGGACACTGGGACACAGAATACACATAAGAATAAGCAAAATGATCGTATGGGATTTGTAATTCAGCTAAAGAATAAGAATATTTGGTCTATCAAAATTAAACATTTTTTTAGGAGATCTAATTTTATTTATTTATTTAAAATAAGTTGTACCACATGTTTATAATTAACAAAAATTATACATTAAGTTAATTTTTTAAATAAGCTTAACTATATTTTATTTCTTTCCAAATGTGATTTATCAGTACAACGATAAGAAAAAAATTTGATAATTTATTAATATTAAATTATTATTGAGTAAAGATATATTCGATTACAATATATTTATATTCATATGAAATAATTTCCATAATAAAAAAAAAATAAAATATTTTTATATTTGGTAAGTTAAAAAGAAATAATAATGAAAATTAGTTATATTTTTACAATATATATGATTTTTTTGTTTTTGTGATGTTTGCATTTTAATTTTAAATTGAGAAATTATAATAATAATTAATTCTACCTATAGAGTAAAATATTTAAAATATATCAAAGTTTAAATTATGAAATTGAATATTTCAAAATGAAAATAAAAAGTTATAGAAAATAATCGCGATATTCAATTATTTTTTTATTATTAATTAAATTAAAAAAAAAACAATTGAATATTTAATAGGGCCTCCTCCTTTCCCCATAAATTAGCCCTTCCAAGCCTCGCCTTCCGAAATTTAGAAAAAATAATAATAAAGAAAGTTTGCCTTAAAAAAAAAGATTTAAAAAAAATAAGGCATTTGGTCTGTAGCCTCTTTGAATCAGCTGAGAGTGCCTTTGATTTTTTGGATTTCGAAATGAAATCGCGACATTCGGGGCAACCTGAAATAAAACCTACCTAGTAAGGGAGTGCATAGCCTCCATCAAATTTTGGATGGAAGGCCCATGCTAATCGAAAAAGCCCTGCGCTCAAAAGGTAACCAACAATTTGTTCCTGTTCAGGCTAATCCCATTTCGGAACTGTGCTGAATTACCTTCCCGAATGCCCGTTCATCCAATCCACCTCAAATACACTCTCAGTAATACAAAATGACACAATTCAGACCTGACATGCACAATTCATGCAAACCATCCCTTAAATAATAGCATGGCATTTGTTTTATCCACCCACCTTTTATTTATTTATTTAATTCTAATCTAATCTATGAATTAGTATGATGAGAACATGCAAGGATGTAGGAGGCAACCACCTGAAAATTCCTAACAACTATATATATATATATATATATCAAAAATAGCCACCCTCCCAGTATAACGCATCGAACCCTACTAATTCTAAAAATGCCTTTGTCTCTTCTGCCTCCTTTATCAATGCTTCTTCTTGAAAGATGTACTCTGAAATTCCCTAATCTCACTAAATTCTGTCATATAATTTAATATATTTCTCTATAATCTCCTAATGAATCTTATCAAAAGCAAAAAATCATTGTAATTTAATTCTACTTTCTATATTCTATTAAACTTTACTTTAAATATTATATTTACATTTTCTATTTTAAAGTGCGCCATGCTAAATAAATAACGATTATTACTTACATTTGGAGAGCTGTATTTCAATCATTTCATCGTCATGAAGGATGGAGAAGATAATCAAGAATTCAAATCAACAATCAGTAGCAGGAACGAAGATGGAAACATGAAATAGAAGAAGAAAAATAACTTATTAGTTTATAGAATCAATAAATAAATTTAAATTGAATTAAAAATAAAATTAATAATAAATACTGACCTCGGAGTTAATAAAGGGTTGATATTTCTCGCAGATTAAACTCGAAGAACAGCTCGTAGACTTGAATTGATGTCCATCACTCTCGCCTCGATAAAGAAAAAAATAATTAAGATTAGATATTTATATTATATACAGGAAATAAAAAAATAAGATATAAATAAATAAATAAATAATATTAATAGGATTAAAAAAGTGTATAGATTTTTAAAAATATTATCTTATTGCTGTAATATTAAAATATTAATATTATTTTACATCCTATATAGAACCATGATTATAATAAGTTATAATATGCATTTAATAGACATATAATAAAAATATCTTAAAAAACATCAGAAAACTAATTATGATTATATTATTAATTAATTATTATTAACGAGTAGGTAATAGAAATATTATTCGTTTTTCAAAAGTGTTATAATAATATGAAATTGACAAAACAATATTCATAGGAGATTTGAAAGGAACAGTGTGAGCGATAATGAGATTAGAATACTTATATAGAATATTTAAAATTATATTTATTATTATATGAATATAAGAAATTTATATTTTTTATAATTATATTATATAATTATATTATATGAATTTTGAAAATAATCAGCACATCTTCATAGTTTTTAAATAAATAAGTTTTAATAGGATTAATATATATATTGAAATTTAAAAAATATTTCAATAAATATATTTAAAGAAAAATAAAATTTTGTATATGATTTTTTAATTTTTAAATAATTTTAATTTAACTTTTAATAAAATTTAATTAATCAGATCTGATAGAATATTTAAGATTAATTCTTTTCAAAGATTTGAATGAAAAATTTATAAATTTATTTATATGGGTATATGAATAAAAAATTATAAAAATGCACTTTAAAAAATTTAATTTTTATTGAAATATTTTTTTTTAAAGTTCACTAATCTTCCTTTTAATTAATAAAAATAAATAATAAAATTACAATTAGTTCTTGATTAGCGACTGATTAAGGGATGATTTCAGTGGAGAGGCCGGTTAGGGTCAGTCAGGGTCTCACACTCAACAGGGAAGGGAAACTAAATGCGTTCAACTCTGCCTGCCGGCCGGAGTAGGTCAGTGCAGGCGGCGGAGGGGCATGGAGAGGGGCGAGCGGGGAGTGCAGAGGTGAGCGCTCTACTGCAAATTATTTCAAATCAAATACATATTAAAATAAAATAAAATAAACAAATATTAATTTTTAAAATTAGTGGTGTTTTAGAATACATCTTAAATTGAATCAATAAGTTTAATTCTATTAATTCTATTAAATCAATAAGCTTAATTTTATTCAAAGATCTTAATGAAAATTAAAAAAAAAAAATATTATAAATACATCAGTAAGAAGTTCATTAATGAAATTATCATATTTTGAAAAAAAAAAAAACAAGGAGGTGGCGTATTAATGTAAATGGTTCAATTTAAATTTAAAATTGTTTGCCGAATGTGATATAATTTTAATTTTAATGTAAATATATTTCATAAAAAAGAGGGTAAATGGTAAGAATTGTTCTTATCATGGTTGGGATACAGTATAGTAAGTCTACATGTCATTTCGAAGATATCGATGAGCTATGCTTTTCTTTGCTGTGTTCTTAACAAATTACGTTAAACAATTCTTTTCTAGTAAGAATTTCTATTTTAATTCTAAAAAAAAATTAGTAAGTAATAATATACATTAGTTACATACCCAATTAACATTTTATATGTCTCAACCTTCTTTGGTTCCAGTATATTTTTCAGTTGGAGGAACTATTTTCAAAATAATTTTTTATATATGCAAATCTATATATATAAAAAAAGGTTTTTGTCTGCACATTGCTCAGAATATAAAAAATTTTGCATATCTTCACGTTTCATGACCTCTGGAATCCAAAAGTGACTTTAGAATTTTTCATGTCTGTCTGTCTGTCCGGAAAATAACTATTTTATAGACTCAGAATTGGCTGAACCGATTTCTATGAAATTACATCACAATATTCTTCTATACCTCTAGAGTAACATAGGCTATAAATTTTATTAATATTTAATCAATAACCGCAGAAATTAATTTTTTAAAGTTTATATAATTCTCCTTTTTGTTCATTCAAGAGCATCTCGCGGCTTACTGTCCCTAGCTGAAGCATTTTAAACAATGAATTATCATAGCGATTCCCAATCAAAGAATTATTATAATATTTCACTTTTTATTTTAAATTCTAATATTCAAATATCAATTCAATTAAATCATTTATTCTAAAAGTTCTCATTTTAATTAATTTAATAAAATAGTTAGATATATAACTTAATTTTTATTTATTCTTTCTATATATTTGAATATTTCTTCTTTTCTATTTGAAAGTGAAAGGTTAAAAAAATAGAATATATGTATTATTTTTAATGTTTTATGAATACAAAAATATTTTCAAAACGTCAATTAAAATGACTAAATTATATTATTTTTGTTTTTGTTTCAATTATTAATTACAACTATATTTTAAGTGAGAAAATGATTTCTTGGTTATATAAAATTAAAATATCGTTTTTTAGACAAATAATATAAACGAGATGTTTTAAATTTATGACTTTTATATATTGAGTATTTTTTAAAATTTGTTTTAAATCAAAATTATTGTATTCTATTATATTTTTTTATTAATAGGTTTTTTTTTTATTTTTAATTTTTAATAAATTCTCTTTTTTGATATAAAATTAATAAAAAATAATATTAATTTATATATATAAATTTAAAAATTAGAATATTTGAATTTTTTTAAATTTTAACATATGTAATTAATCATATGCATTAAGAATGGAAAATTTTGAAAATCAACTTGGTAATAAATTCAGAAAAAAATACTGATATATAGAATATAATAGACTATTCGAATATAATTAGAAACTCTTTCTTTCCCTCTATTTTAAATTTAAAAAAATGTAGTGTTAAGAAATTAAGATGCCTTATACAACATGGATGGGTAAATGAATTGGGCTGGAAGAGGAGGCAATTTATAATTTTCTTCCAATTCAGATTTAGGACAAATCGGACAACATTATATCAAATCTCGCTAAGAACATTCAATATTTCTGTACATAAATTATTCAGATTCTTGGCAAAGCGTGTGACTCTCAATCACTTTAAATTGAAATTTATATAAATTCACAAAGTGAAAATTTTTATTTGTTTAAATTTTATTATAATGAATAAAAAAAATTAAATATATAGATCACATGATTAAGAGAAGGAAGAAACTTGAGAGAAAATAACTGTTGGATGGAGGTCGGACATGACAGAAACTGTAAGCGAAATCTTCATGTTGCGACTAATAATTTTCAAATCCGCTAACACCACAAAATTAGATAAGTTTCTTTTAAGGGATGAAAATAACTATGATCTAAAAAAATTAATAAATGAACTTAATAATAACAAAACAAATAAATCAATGAATTTAAATGAATACAATTAATGAATGTATATATTGTTAATTTATCTATAGTTTTATAACGATAATTATGTATTTAAATAAAAAAATAATATATAATTGTCTGTGTATAAATAGAAATTCAATATACTTACAAGTGATAATTGAAAAATTACAAATAAAACACTTAAAATATTACATAAATGTATATTTAACCATACATAGGGGAGACCGGGGCACATTGGTACATGGGGTACATTGGTACAATGTAGATATTTTCAGTTGATTTATTTAAAAGTTTCTAATTTCTCTCCTAAAAGTTGGCAACAGTGAAGACTTTCTTTAGGTGAAAGTTTGCTGGGATTGGATTTACTGTTTCTTGGAAAAGGTAAGTTTATCTGTTTTACTGCAATTTTGTAATCTTTTGGAAGTCTATTTGTAACAGTATAATCAAAATTCCATTTAATCTATCACTTTGAGTATAATAGCACATTATAACCTATGTTAATGACATTTATTTTCACACAGTCTTGAACTACAATGTAAACAATAAATGTCAGCCATGACACTTTTTCAAAAAATCTGCTTCTGGGGCAGTTTGGTACAGTCCTATTGGGGCACATTGGTACATGTACCAATGTGCCCCATAATAGTAGAGTGTATATGTACAGAATATGTATTGTTTTGTATAGGCAAAACATCCAAGAATTGAGAACATCAGATGTTCTATGTCACTTTCCACCAATTCATCTTCAATTGGTTATTTGCAAAATTATGAATAACCTGTTACACCAGAAAGTGTTCGCCCATACCCAAAAGCTGTAAGATGTAAGTCAAATAATGCACGTAGGCAAAGAAAAGGAAAGTCAAGAATACTGACTTCAACTCCCGAGAAGAACAGGCTAGTGGAGGAAGCTTTGAGAAGGTCAAAGAAGATAAAACCAAAAGAGTTAACTGAAAGTTCTACTAAGTATATGAAACGTGCTCCAAAACAACCTGCACATGCTTCAGAAACAGAGAGTGAAACAGATGATTTCAATTATAGTCTCCATAGCTCAGGAGATAGCATCAGTGACGGCCCTCATCAAGAAGAATACCAACTTATCCCACCCAAAATATATGAGTCTGGTAGATCCAATATCTCAGTTAGTGATTATGTGTTAGTAAAATTTGCTGGAAAGAAGAGCTTTATTTATTATGTTGGCCAAATTGAAATTAAGAATACAGAATCTGAGTTCTCCGTAAAGTATTTAAGGAAGAAAGCTGACTGCTCAAAATTTTATTTTCCTGAACAGGTTGATAGTAGCATTATTGATATTTCAGAAGTATGTTTTATCCTTCCACAGCCTACATTTTATGGTGGCACTGCTAGGGCTGCAACCTTATTATCTTTTCCTGTTGAATTAAGTGAATACAATGTCCACTAATTGTATAAAATTCTACAACTATTCATTTTCCTGTTTTTTCTTGTGGTTTCTATATATTATTCATGTATTTTTAAGTATATTTCCTTTTTTGTATCCTAATTACTTTTATTAATAAAAGTATTAAGTTCACTATGTATATTTCTTGTCAGTGTACCAAAGTACCCCATCCTTGTACCAATCTACCCCATCTTGGGGTACATTGGTACAAAAGTTATTATTTCCTAAACGACATGTTACTGACTTTAACACAGCAAAATTTTTCAAAATTATTCATGACACTGCAACATTAGAAAACATTTTTCAATTAAGTGGTTTAAAATTTCAAAAAATTTGGATGTTCATCATAAAAAAGACATTTTTTTGTAATATGTACCAATGTGCCCCGGTCTCCCCTAATGGTAGAACATATAAGAATTACGAATTTTTCTATATATTTTCTTATATTCAAATTTAAATTCAGCATAGAAATTCTATTTAACTGAAATATTTTATAAATTAACTGATCAGATGTTTTTTGTGTGTAATTATAAAAAAGATATCATGAAAATATATATATTAGTTTAATAGCTCTTGCTTGAAATCAAAATAAGAAAAACAAGTAAATATATTGGGAGTTGTCTCGTGATATATACAATAGAATATAGAATACGAATAATATATAATATATGTACATATATAATGTAACGCCTACGCTGTTTAGCTAATAAAAGTTTCCGAGCTTAAAAATTATTTCCAAATTTATAATTAATTCATTCTAATAAAATAATATAATCAGTTGTATTTTTTTTAATGCAGATTAAAAATACTTTGAAACTGTTGTTAATCAATGTATCACGTATTAATTTTTCGTTATTATAACTTTTAATGAAATAATAATTTTTAGATATAATAATATTTCAAAGACACATAATAAAATTCTTCTTGTTTAATAAATGAAAGTATTAAAAACTGACCTTTTCTATTATCTATAATTAAAAGAGAATGTTAAAATGATTTCTATTTAAATTTCAATTGATTTTTGATTTTGATAATCATGTCGAATTCTCAGAAAATAATTGATATTGAAAGAATAAATATTTATCAGAATTTATCATGTTTTTAGATAAATTAAACAGTAAATTACAAGATAAAAGAAAAATAGAAAATAAATTTGCCCTGCCGTTTGGACGTCTCTAGAATAAATGTCACTTCTAATTGAAAATAAAAAAATTATCTTATATTTACTTAAATTAATAATAATATCCAAATATATATTAAAAAAATCCAACTCATATTGAATAGAAAATATTAAAAAATAAAATAATAATAATAAATAGAAATATATATACCAATATATATATATAGAGAGAGAGTACGATATATAATATATCCTATTATATTAAATGACATGAGAAAAATGAAATAGAAAAAGAGATTAATTAGAAGAAAAGAAGATATCTACATTTTCAAATTCTAATAAAATGTGTAAATAATTTTAAATTAAATTTTGAGTAATGTGCAGATATATCACGTTAAATATATATATATATATATTAATAAATAAAATATCATTCATAATATTAATATGAAATAAAAAACAAATATGATATTTTTCTATTAAAATAATTATTTAAAAAAATCAGTAAATCATTTGAGACTTTATTACAATGATGGTAGAGGTGATGTTAATTGATCGCTTTAGATTGGTGAATTATGATAATTTCAATAGAAAATACACTTACGCGTTTGATATAGTAGAGAGAGAGAGAGAGAGAAAGAGTGTCATCGCCGCCCGCCTGGTTTGAGTTGGCATGCGCACTCACACAACGAAATCGACTGACTGACTGACTGAGCGAGCGTTCACTCGACTAGGAGCCCCTGGCATTTAGGCAACCTGAAATACAAGCCACCCAATTTAAACTTGAAATATTTAAATAGTATACTCTATTATTAATTATTAATCGTATTAATTCTGCATCTAATATTTCCATAAAAATTTTGAATAGAATTCATAAAAATAGAAAAGTAAAGAGCTATCAAAAGATGATTTAATACGAGATAACAAAAGAAAATTTAAACAAAATTTATACAAAATTGATCAAGGTACCTTAAGTCTATACCAGTTATAAATTGTCTCAAGTCTCTAACTTTGCAGTTTCTCAAATTTCATTATAATTAAAAATATTCAATAATAATCTAGCAATGAAAATAAAATATCAAAATGTAATGTTCAAGAAATATTATACTCTATTTCACTATTATAACATATACAATACTTACGAACCATAGGCGGAGGAAATATCAGGAGATATCATTGCGGGTTCAGGCCAAATCGATCAACATTAATTAAGATATTTCCATTATGAGAAATATTAAAAAAAAAACACGTGAATTCAATATTTCTGTTCACTAATTATTTGTAGACTTAATAAAACACAAAAAGAAATGAATGTTTCATGTAATATACTGATTGAAACAAAATGGATGAAAACCTTTTACTACTTTCAACCAAATACTATGTACCACTCGGGGGTACAGGGGGCGGAGGCGCTCTGAACAGCTAGTTAATTCATAAATCTAGTCCAGTTTTTTCTAAATTTTTTCAATTTGGTTCTTAAAAAAATAAGTTGACCTGTGGCCTGGTCCGAACCGACGATAAAGTAAATTAATTTCCAGCTACAGAAACAATTTGAAATAATTTTAATATATCTATTAATGTAATAAAAGACAGATATGGATATAATATAAATATTTTTAATTTTATTTTATTTATAATATATATGTAAGACCAGGCTGTGACGTCATGAATGGCTGGATGAGGTCATATAATTTTAAATTAAGAAAAACCTATAAAGATGATTTTTCTTATGGATAAAACCAATACAATGTGAATGATTCGTGGTGATATGTAAAAATTCTCCTCATTTGAAATTTGGTGTGAAAATAACCCATCCCTACCTATCGTCGATCGCTAATACTACCACTTCCGGTTTCCGGATTTGCACCAAAAGTTGATCAATTCATCCCACTGATGCATTAAGTAAATAAACCAAATTTCATCAAAATCCGTTGAGCCGTTCAGGCTGTACACATCTATATGGACGGACGGACGGAGAGATATCATGCTAAAAATACGTTTTTCTGTTAAGAAAATGCATGATTCGTGGAGATATGTACCTAAAAATATCCACAGGTGAAATTTGGTGTGAAAACACAATACCTCCCCTTACTATCGTCGGTCGGTAAAAATTAGAATATTTCAAATTTTTTTACTTATAACATAAAAGTAATCAATCATATCCAAATAAAATAGAAAATTTTAAAAATCAACACGCTATTAAATTCAAGAAATATGCGTTCAATTATAATACTTTAAAATTTGAATATTTAATTATAATATAAAAATATAAGTATTAATTGACAATATATTAGGTGCCTCATACAACTTGGATGTGTAAATGAATTGGATTGGGCTTGGACTCAACTTATAAGTTTTTCTAATCCTAGGAGAGAGAATAGGTGTGAAGAGCGGTTAACGTGGTCTAAGCAGCTAGTAATAATAATAATAATAATAATAATAATAATAACAATAATAATAATAATAATGGTATCATCCAACTTTGATAAAAATATTGAGAAACTAGGATTGCCGAAGACCATCGCAGGGCAGGCACAGAGGGCGATACTTCTGCAAACGTGCCACATAGTCAGAAAGTTTCTCAATTGAAAATTATCCGGAGGATCGTATGGGTCAGGGTGAACTCCCTTCCCACATCGACCGAGCCTAATCCCTAATAAGATCTGAAAGGGATAGGTGAAAGTTTTCCAGCAGCAATGCTGAGAAAGTGAATTAACTCGGATAAATAATAATAATAATGAAAGCTCTATTTATTTATTTTTTATAGCCATTTATTTATTGGTTAATATATTCGTACATAATTTTAAAAATTAATAATAATAAATAGTGATAATAGAGAAGATTAGTCTTTAATTACCTAATAATAATATTGATGTGTATTTGGAAAAGCATTTGGATTAGAATAGCATTGGTTATAGGATGAGGAGGAAATGACTGGTTTTTGTTGTTGTTGATGTTGTTGATGATGATATAGGGAATACATTTCAGTTGGATTACTGTTATAAAGATTATAGATGGAGGAAGTGTCAATTGGTTTATGATAATTGTCCGATGAATGTTGTTGATTGTAAATCGGCTGTTGTTGTTGATAATGATAATGATGGTGCTGTTGTTGTTCTTGTGGATGATGATAAGACATTCCAGATGAATAACTGATAGCCGAAGGAGGCAAATAATAATTACCCATGACGGGTGTTTCCGTTGTTGATGTTGTTGGTTTGGATACCATTGGTTTATTTAATAATAAAGTATTATGAAGTGAAGCTATTGGGGATATCATTGATAAATCAATTAAATTTGTAGGTTGATACGAATAATTTGGCCATTTTACTGCCATATGATTTTGATAATCCATCCCACTACTACGTGTTTGTTGTTGTTCTTCTTGTATGCCAGCAGCTGGTTTAATAATTAATAAATTAGGAATTAAAGTTGAATCATCGGAGCGTAGTTGTGGATTCATTAAAATACGGGAAAATTGCTCTAATGGAATATGTAAGATATCCTTTAAAAAAAAAAGAATTTTTATTTTTATGAATTGTTATTAATTTTATAAAATTCATTTTGTTAAATAAAAAACTAATTAAATAGTATACTCACCTGTTGAGGTAAACAATCTGATATTAAAAGAATATGAAAAAACACAAAGATGGTTCTTATAAACATTTTTTTTTCTTATTTAATATTTATTATATATATATATATATATATATATATTATGTATCTAGCTAATAACAGAGAAAAGGGAAATGAACCTTTAAGATGTTCTTTCTTAAATGAGAATAAAAAATTATATACGAGTATCTTTGAATATTAAATAAAAAAAATCATTCCCATTAGTAAGCATAATTATTATAAATGATAATAGATAGTTAGATTATAAGAAATTTGCTGAATTGAATGAATAATTAACAAAAAAATAAATGAATTAAAAATTATTTTAACCTAGTAATTTTTTGTAAAATGCTGATAATACATAATTAATTATGCTTTAAATAATGTAGCTTGTAATTTAAATAAAAACTAATCCCCTCTTCTTCCACCTCTTTAGTTAATCTTTTTTTTTATTTCAAAAAATTGAAAATTGATATATATATATATATATATATATATATATATATATATATATATATATTTTTTTATTTTTTAATTAAATAAACTTTAAAAAAAAGTAAATTTATTTAAATAAAAAATTTAAATGAGGCTTGATTAATAATTTATATTTTTATTTATTATTTTAAATTATTTTTCTTTAAAAACGGAAGCTTTAGGGATTTGGATAAAACTTTACCAGTGGATTCTTTTTTTAATTCCACTTTCCTAATGCCTATTTCTTGGTCGCTTCTAGCTTTTGAGATAATTCAATTAATAATGAGAAATTGACAAATAAACCAGTTATGAGCGTCCAAATGAGCAGCAATTTAGTAATGTTTTATTGACTAATTTACTAATTATTCATTTATTTACTAATTTTCGACGGTCGACAAATATGAGAAAAAAACGGTACCTATGGTCACCATAGGCTGTAATTAATAAAACTAATTAATAAATCAAGACGAAAATAAATAATTTTTTTTATTGGGAAAAAATACATAAACTAATAAAGGAAAATGAACAATTATATTTTATTATTATTATTTTTATTTAGTTTATAAAAATTTATTCTTTATTATTTTCATTATTTTGTGAGAATTTATTTAAAAATCCATTTATTTTTTTAAATATGAACGATTCATGTTGTTGTTTAGCATGATCTATAATCCCTCTGATATTTATCTTTAAAATTTTATCAGTATTTATCATTTTTAAGTTTTCTTCATCTTCTAATTTTTCTAAATGTTTTAATAAATTTTCATTTAAACTAGAAATTACAAAAAAAAAAAAATTTGTATTGAAGTTATTTCAAATATAAAAAAAATATAAAAATATAAAAATTATAAACATATACGTAAATGTATGTATATAAAGTTAATTATTATTATTAAAAGTAATTATTACTCGTATTAATATTTATAATATTGAAATGAAAATATGGTTTGGGTATTCAAATAGAAATTTTATGTAATATTTAAATATAATGGAGAATTTAAAGTGTCTAATCAATAAAAGACGCACGAATCAATTCAATAATTCTTAGAGTTAAGAACAAAATCGAAGAAATTTAACTTTAAATACTTTTTTTTTATTTTATTATTATATCTTAAATCGTGATTGATTTACAATTAATATTAAAAAATGAAAATGTATATATATAGATATATAATATTTAACTCAACTTGTAAAACTTTTCCCCAGGAGTAAATCAAGAATAATGTTTTGAATTAATAATTTAATTTAGAAGGTGAAAGGTTAAAATCATAATTGGGGAGGAATGGTCATTAATAACAAAAACCCACACATCAAATGTCTTAATATTGATTACTATAATAGCAAAATAATATATATACAGATAGATAGATAGATAGATACCGTATTTTCTTATTTAACATATTTGAATTTTCTTCATATAATTGTTTAAATTGTAAATAACTTTCTTTCAATGAATTCATCATTTGTTCTTGTTCTTTTTTAAATTGCATTAACTGTGAAAATATTTCACGAAATTTAGCATTTGAAAATATCCTATAAAAAAATAAGATATAATTATACAATGAATAAATAATTAAATTATTTTTGATTACCATGAATGTAATAATGGAAAATGAAATAATTGTGAATTTAAATCATTTTAAGTCTTTAATGTAATTAATAAATTTGATAATTTTCTTTTTCAATAACTGAATATAGGAATATTTAAATTAATCCATTGATTATATGAATATGAATTAAATTAATTAAAATAATACTTTAAAATTTAGAAAAATATTTTGTTTCTGTTTAAACATGAAATACCTATATTTATTTCTAATAATATTTATTACTTTAAATTGCTACAAGTTAGTTAATTTCAATTCTATTTAAAAAAAAAAAAAAAAAATTTTTTTATTTTTTATAATATAATAATATAATTACCTTTTATTTCGATTCATTATATATTTCTGATGATTATTAAAAACATAATTTAATTGTTTTTGTATATATAACATTGTTGTTTTCACAGTTTTGAAATTACCCTCTTTTTCAAAATTACCAATAATGATTTCATTATCATTAACAATATTATTATTAATTAGTATATCATTTGATTGATTTTTTTTATTTGATATTATATTTTTATTTGATATATAATCACCACCGGCACCATAATCAATAAAATTTTCATTATCTTTCGTCTTTTCTTGTTGTTGAAGAGTAATAGATAGAGACCGTTTGCGTAATTTCTTAAATTTTGGATTATAATTTATATTTTTATCGTTTCTATTATTATTATTCTCTTTTGATGTTGATGGTTGATTTTCATTTAATTTTAATGTATTACTATTATCAAAAAAACTTTTATTTGAATAAGTTGAAAATCGGCTTGTAAAACCTGAACTATCTAAATCATCTTCATTCATTTTATTATTAGTGTTATTATCATTTTCTATTATCTCTTGATTAATATGTGAATCACTAGTTATTTTTGGATATAATTTTTCTTCTAATTTTTCAATATCAAGTGATTTCATTTTTTTTTTTTTATTTAATAATTGTATAGGATTTGTTGTTCTTTTTAATTTATTCAAATCTTGATTGATTTGAATTTGATTATCAGTATATGGATAATGATTAATATTTTCATTAGTTTGATCCTTAATATAGGATTCATGAAAACGATTGGTATCCATTTCCTTCTTCTTTTTGATTTGTATTACATTAATATTACGATCATGATTATCATCGAGATCTTCATTCAATTCTATAATTTGTGTTTCAAAATAACGATCCGAGTTTTTACTTCGAATTGATATATTATGATTTTTCACTATTGAATGATTGTTAATATCATTATTATCTTTTGTAGATATTTTTTTTTTGTTTACTCTCGTTTTCCGTTCATAATTATCATTGATTTTCTCTTCATCTACTTTTACATTTTCTACCTCTTGATATGGCTTATTATCATCCATCATTGTAATTTTTTGTTTTTTAATTTTTAATGATTTTTTATTCAATTTTACAATTTGTTTTTCACGTATTTTCCGATTAGAAAATTTTTTTTTTATTGATTTTAATTTTAAATCCTCATCATTAATACCATCATTAAATTCCATAATTTGTCTTTCAAAAAAACGGTCAGAATTTTTATTTTTATTTTGTTTCTTTAGTTGATTACTATCTCGTTGACTAATATTGTTATCAGTATTGTTTAATTTTTGTTGATTACGTGTTTTACGCATTTTAGTTGCTGGTGGCATATATTTTTTAATATCAGATAATAATGGTGTATTTTTAGAATCACCAATAAATTTATCAAAAAGCTTTTCGGAATTTGTGCGACCTTTAAAGGTCGTTTTTTTAAATTGTTTTTCAATTTTACGTTGTCGATGCCGTTCACTCCATGTTGTTTTTGATGCTTTCTTTTTATTATTATCATTATTATTATTATTATATTCTGCTTCTGATGTTGATGTATGAAAATCATAAATATCCTCATGTCTTGTTATTTTTATACTTTTCTTCCTTGAAGCAATTTTTTTAATTTTTAAAGGAGGTTTTTTAGATTTTCTATTATCTTTTAAAGATTTAAACATTAATAATGATGGTGATGATGATAATGTCACTGATATTGAATTATTAGTGGTTGGAGTATTATTATGATGATGATTATTATTATCATCATTTGTTATTTTTGGTGCAGCAATTGTTATATCAGTTGCAAGATTATTATTTACAGTCTCTATAAATTCAATTGAATCCTCCAATTGTTTTTTCATTTCTATATTATTATTATTAATATTAGTAGTAATAGTAGGGATAGTAGTAGTTGAATATTTAACAGATGCAGTAGTTGTAGTTGAAGTTGCTGTTGTACATGTAATATTAGTAGTTATGATGGCTGTCGTTACAGGAGGAAGAAGACTAGGATTTTGTGGTTCTTCATCTAATATGAAATCATTATTCATTTTTGGAAATAATTTTTTTTTTCCATTACTAACTCTACAAAATTTATTATTATTTAATAAAATCTTTGATGATTGGTTAAATATCTGTTGTTCTTGTGGTTTATTAAATGAATCAGAATGTTCTGAATCCCATTCATCTAAAATGTTTTGAAAATATTTTTTATCATCATTATTATTATTAACGTTAACAATTTGTTGTTTATTTTCAGAGTATTTATCTATTAATATGGCTTTCGATATATTATTATTATTGTTGTTAACATAAGACATTAAATAATTATTGTCTAAAGATGAATCATCATTACTATCATTATTACAATTATTATTATTTTCATTTATTTTTGTTGATTCTATTTCTTGTTCTATATTTTGTTCATTAATTGATTTATCAATTGTTGACAAAATTTTATTTTGTTTTAAGTGTGGATAAGCTAATAATGTCTCTTGACTCTCATTAATCATTTTCATTGTTGATGAACCTTCATCTTGAAATGATGATGAACACTCTTGTGGCAATAATTTATCAGTCGAAACAGAACAATTTATTTTCTTACGTTCATGTATTATAACATTTTTCGATTTAACCAATAAATTAGGATTAATTTGTTTGTTTTGAAGCATTAATTCTTGATTTGTTGTTATATTATTGTTTTGATTACATATAATTTTTGATACATGTGATTGGCGTATAGGTTTTGGTACTACAACAGATAAACTAGATTTTCTGCCAATTGGTCCAAATAATTTTGGTAAAATATAATTTTCTAATTCTAATAATTCAATCGAATTTATAAATTCAAATATAATTGAATCTAACTTTTTTGATAAGAAACGACATCTTGTTTTATTTATTAAAATATCATAAGTATTTAAATTGATTATAAGCAATTTTGTTCCATTTATATTCAATCTAAAAAAATGATTAAAAAAATTAGAGAAATAAGGTATAAGAGCAGAAAATAAGATAACGTGTACAATATAGTAAATAAAAAACACAAATATTAAATATATATTAAGGTAAGTATGAAAGTACATATTTGCAGGGTAGGGTTCAGGTTTATAGGTGAGCTGAAGTAATTTTTTATGGGATATATAGCAAACTTGAAAATGTATAATAGAAAAATTGAAATACTTAAGTTCTGTAATCACGAAGAATTTAAATCGAGGTTGTAATCGGGTAATGCAGTTTTTCTTCTTAAGGTGCCGTCCCCCTTTCGGAGTTTGGCTATCATCATGACTAGGATAGCCTTAGAAGCTGCCCAGCCATGATGATTTTTCTTGGGAATGTTAATGCGGTGGTTTCCCGTTGCCTTCCGCATGTATAGAACCAGGAACTGACAGTTCCTAGAGCCGGAGGCAGCTGATGTTAAATTGAATTGAATTTTATTATAAAAATTTGTTCTTAGTTGGAATCGAACACCGACTTATTGTGTAGAAAATTGCTACGTTACACTCTCGGCTAGCTGCCTCCTATGCAGTAGAGGGGCTTATCTTGTCAAAATTATTAACAAAAGGGATCAAAATTAAAATATATAAAACAATTATTTTGCCTTTTGTATTATATGGGTGTGATGCATGGTCAATGACCTTGGAAGACGAGAATAGATTTAGTGTATTTGAAAATAGGATTATTCACAGCATTTATGGGTCACCTGGGAATGCATAACGAGGAATCACAACTCTATGCATCTTCAGACATAGTTAGTTAGGGTTATAAGATCGAGTAGGTTGCGATGGGCAGGGCACTTGGCTAGAATGGAAGAGGAAAGAATGGCGAAAAAGATATTGATGGGGAGACCGATTGGAAAACGTCCGCTTAGAAGACCAAGGACACGATGGATGGACAATGTAGGAAGGGACGTGAGGGATATGGGAGAGGGTAGGGGTTGGATGATTATGGCTCAGGATAGGGACACTTGTGGTTACTGTGGCCAAGAACTTTCGAGTTCGGTAGAGCCACAGATAGCGTTCCGAAAATGGAAAGTCCGGTTCGTTCCTGACATCATTCATAATAGTGAAGAAATTATGAAAATTATCAAAAATTAAAACTTGCCCAATAAATGCTACCAAAAATCCTTTAGATGGCTTTATTATTTTTAATATATATATTAAAATTTATAATAAAATAGAATAGCTGTTGTATTGAATGTAATAGGAGGGGGAAAATAGGACCAATTAATGATAAAAAAAAATTATATAAAATATAAAACATACCTATCTTTTATATGAGCAGAAATAATTTGTTTTGGTAAAATTTCTAATAAAATATGTTTAGACTTGGTTGAATATCCTATTATTTTTAATATTGATAATAATTCTGAATCACATGTAATTGTAATTGTACCAAAAATTAAACTAAAATCGATTGAATAAATTTGATTATCAAAATTTGTTTGTGATGAGTTGTTGATTATAATTGATGATGGTGATGATGATGTTGTTGTTATTTTAAGAAAATGATCATTGATTTTAATTTGTTTTGCTGTTATTGTATAAACACTTCGATGCCTCCCGTAAGACTGATTCAATTGATTTACACAATTGCGAACATTGTTTGATGAATATTCTTGTAATATTAATTTTCCACAAGATGTATCATTGGTTAATTTCTCTATTAATTTTTGTCGCAATGGTAGATCAATACATAAGGTGAATATTATTTTTAAAATTGCACATTGGCCTTGGATATCACCACAATTGGGAAACCAATTGCAAAATGGTTCACTAAAAATATATTTAATAATATCATTAAACAATTGAAACATATAATTTCTAAAAATAATGCGAATTCAATTTTTTCGCCATATATATTATTAATCAGGGCTGGGCCGTTTCCCAATTTTTGAGGAACTCGATTCAGTTACAAGTTCCTGGAACGCGTTACTCTAACGTTAGTTCCTTAAAAAAAATCTTTCTTTTTTAATCCAGGTAGCTTCGAGGAGCATATCTGGGTAAACGATTGAAGTGCTTTAAAACATATTTAATTCATAAATAAATTACTTTTAAGGAATATCCGAGATCGACTACTCTCACAATACCAACAATCTTAACAGAAACTTTAAGATTAGGGAAAAAAAGAATATTTCATATAAATTTGTTTAATTTTTATTTATAAAATTTTATACGATTTTTAAATTTTTTTTATATACATTTATAATAAAACTTGTTAAGGTAATATATAATTAAAAGATAATTTAATAAAAATATAATTCTAAAACTTTTGTAAATCTTGATAATTAAAAAAGTATAGGCTAATACAGCATGTCTGTATTCGTGACTCAATCAATATTATCAAAGGTAAAAAATTTGATTTCCTTTTAAGAAAACTAATTATAAAAATAATTCGTAAGATGGAGAAAATCTAGAGGGGGCATGGATTATATATTAAATATGATGCAAAAGAAAATAACCTCTCTCTCTACTGGCGCAGATGAGCATAAATGAGTATTAGATTTAATTAATAAATAATCTTTTTATTGTCGGGTAATTTTTCCTAAAGATTTCAAATTTTTATTTTTGTCTTTCATAAAAGATACAAATTCAAAATCTGAATTTGTTTGAATTTTATCTTCTTTTGGGCTAGAAAATATATAAAAATCATCTTCCTCTCAACTATCCTCAGAAGGCTCTTCTTTTTTGAATAATTTTTTATGATTTGGAATTATATTCAAACATAAATTGTTTATTCTTATTTTTTTTTTTCATCTAAATGTTCTGGAACCCATTTCATTTTGAAAGAGATATTTTGTTCCCTTTGTAAAAGATCCAATGCTTGTGTCTTCATTAATTTTATATATTCTTCTAAATAATCAAAGTCAATATCTCTAAATGCTTTAAGTCCGAGATCTTTGCAGAGTAAGTTTAGTTTTTCTTTATTCTTAAATATATGTTTAGTAGAATCGTATAAGGAAATCCATCTCGTTGGAACAGAATAAATAAGAGAACAATTCAAAATTTTACTTGATTTGGTTTTGGCGAAATTGAAAAAAAAAATCGCTAGGAACTTGTAACGTCCGGTACAAGTTCATCAAAAAATGAGGAACTCGTTTTTTTTTTTGGGGGGGGGGACTAGTTACAGTTCCCATTACAAAAAAGTAACGCAAACGGGAACGCCGTTACTTGTAACGCGTTAATGCCCAGCCCTGATTATTATAATAATAAGTTAAAATAGAAATTAAATTAATGAAAAAAAAAAGAAAAATTGTTTTAATTAAAAAATATTGTAAAAATATAATGAAATTTAATAAAATATTATTGAGTTTCTTTGAAATATAAATAATATTAGTTAATTAATTTAAAAATAAATGATCGCAATACTATCTCTGGTGAGATAGTAAAAATCATGAATTTTTAATGCCATGGAGTTAATATGTTATCAATTTTAGTAATCCATTTATATTACAAAAAAATTTATTCTGCATTTCAAATGTTTTATTATTTAAGAAAATAATAATAAAAATAATTACATTAAAAATGTCACAATTTGTGAAGTTAATTTTTTTAACATTTTTTTTTATATATAAATTTCCCATAGAACAAAATATTAAATAAATATTATAAGTAATTTTATCTTTACTTTTAATATTATGTGAAATGTTTATCCAAGAATTATTTATTATGTTGATTAGACATTATGAATATCAATTTGCAAATAGTATTTTTTACATTGATTTGCATAAAAATATTTTTTTATAACACGATATATAAATAGGCTAGATGAAATTATTTTAAAATATATAAAATCAGCAAAAGTCCATTTATTAATTAATTTATTTTGTATATTAGTTGATGATAAAATAATTTTGTAAAATGTTCAATTATATTTTATTGTAAATACGAGTATAAAATAACCTTTTTAAAATTTATATTTTCTTTATACAATTAGACAACTTGCTGACTTTTTGAAATTAGCTGGAGTGTCTCCACTCGACTATCTTGCAATTTGAATTGGATTAAATAACATAATATATTATATTTAAATTAAATTTAATTAATTATAAATTATAAATAATAAATATTAAACCAGCGCATGTTTGGCTTTTTATTGATGGCACCATGGCACGTGTTGGCGCGTGAGATTTGCAGTGTTAAAAAATTAATTCTGGTACTTTCAGCAATTCAATCAAGCTGAAATTTTATATATAGCAGTTTTATACAATTATTAATCATGTGAAAAATTATCAAACATATATTTTTATTTTTACGGTTACTTTAGAGGAAAAAAAATCAAAACGTTGTAGGTAATGACCCTCTTCCGGTTGAGCTACATTTCTCAAAAGTTGATAGAAAACTATGAATTTTGAATAATGTCCATGTACCAAATTTCATCATTCTAGCTCAAACCGTTTTTGCGTAATCTTGTCTACATACATACACACATATACACACACACACACACACACACACAGACATTTTTCTCAATCTTAGTGAAAATGATTCAGGAACCTTCAAAAGGTATAAAAACATCAAAATCTCAACATCGAAAATTTTCATGATCGCAATACTATCTCTGGCGAGATAGTAAAAAGTAAAAAAATGCTACACATATGAGATGACAAGATACAGACATCTTCGATTCATGAATTCTCTTACTGGTGTCATTATTATTATTATTTTTTTTTATACTGGATTAAAATCAATTAGTCCAACTTTAATTTATAACGTGAACTGGACCAACACCTTAGCAATGAGCCAAATTCATAATCTATTTATAATAATTAAATTTATTATTTTTATATTTATATTTATTTTAATACTTACATAAAATGATTAAGATGATGTCTAAGTATTTTATGTAGGGAATTTGAACAAAAAGTTAAAATTTTTGCTATAAAGGTTACAATTCGCACGGAGATTTGTGATTCAATATTAAACATCAATTCAAATAGTAATGAATAAATTTCTATAAAAATCATTTGAAATTGGGAATTTTTTGTAAATTTCAAAAAATTAATTTGTATTAACTGTAAAAAAAACAACAAATTAAACATGTATATATATAACTATTTGTCATTCTTATTTGAGTAATACATGACTCTTTTAGTTAGCAACTAGCGGATACAACTGGAGCAGCATCCCTTAAGGCTTAAGGTAATAAACACATATCAAATTCTTAGTCCCCTCCTCCATCCCTCATATAAATTGACAAGATTTCTTCTACATCTTTCAGCTCCATGATTATAATTTATAATTTTATATTAAATTTTTAATCATGAGAAAAAGAGATATAAGAATAGTATGGGTTAGAGCAGGTGATTCCCAAAGTGTGCGCCGCGGCTCCCCGGGAAGACGCGATGGCGTCTTAGGGCGCCGCGAAATATTCAATTAAATTTTATAATACTTGAAATTTTGCGCCAATAATCTTGTAAGCTTTTTAAATGGGTAATAGGGTAATCGCTTTTAAAAAAGAAAAGTTTTCCAATTTTTCAAGAAAGTAAAAAATTTATAAAAAAATCTCATGTAATAAGGGAGTCTCGGAAAAAATCCGATTATTTAGGGACCGCAAACCAGAAAAGATTGCGAACCTCTGGTTTAAAGGATCAAGTAACTTATAATTTCCCTCAAAGAATGAGGGGTAGATGGACGTCTATAATTTAAATTTCTAAATAATAGTTACAATAAAAAAAGAATAAAGAAAACAATATTAATTAATTTTTATACAAATTAATGAACAATATTTATTTACTAATTATATTAAAAAATGAATAAAACAAAAAGAAAATTAAGTTTTTAATTCATATAGTATACTATTAATTGAAATGATATAAATAAAAAACTATTAGATACAATAGGTTTTAAATGGTAGAAGGAACCTTGTCATTTTCGTATTTTTTTTTCTTCTTCTTAAGTTTACGTAAATTATTTATATAATAATTAAATGATAACTTTCCGATAGTACCCAGCAAGAACGTCGACGTCGATTAGACGTCTAATCGAAATATAACAACTGAAAATTGATATTTCTAGATGTCTATTGATATTTCTAGACGTAATCTAGATCTCCTAAACGTCGACGTTCTGGCTGGGTAAGTTAAAATAAGAACTAACAAATTTCTATTTAAATATTATAAAAATTTACAATGATATTATAAAATAAAATAATCATACAATATTAAAATTAAATTATATATAATATAATAAAAACAAAAAGATAATTGTCAGGAGAAAAGAATTTAAAAAATAAATAAATTATATAAAATACTTACATGAATTATTAAAAATAGTTCATCCATTATATCATTAAATTCATCCTCAATTGAAAATGTAAATTTGATAAATTTTAAATTTCTTAAAATTAATAAAAGAAATTTAATTATTTTTGAATTCTTTTGATACCATATTTTATTATCCTTTTTTTAAAAAAGTAATAATAGTATAAAATTATTAATTTCATTATAATAATATTAATAATTATAATTTAATATTTGCATTTTTACAATTTTATAATTATAATAAATTTAAAATAAAAGATTATTAAGTAAAATCTGGGATATTATGTAAAACATATTATTTAATAAACAGTATTTTGACGTTAGTTAACTATCAATATATAATGTTATTTTATTTATATTATGATAATTTTTCATTTATTAACAGTTATAAATATATTTTAAAGATAATATAAGATATACCCCAAAACCAAGATTTCATTTAGGAGACTCGAACCGCATCTTTGGTCTATAAACTAGGCGTGTCTCCTCATAAAAAATATTCCTCATTATCCATTTACTCACCTGTCCCATCCATCAAAACTTCCTCAATTTTATCCTATGTTTGGTGATACATAGAGACATAGTGATATGTAAAAAGTATTAGTATGTTACTTAAATAATTGACACTATTCACACTAAAATTGTTATCCTGACAAAAAACTAATCATCAAAATAATTCCAATAAAATTAAACCATAATTTTATGAAATTTACAAATTAAAATTGCAATATGTGCCCAAATAAATGTTTTCCTATGGAACGTGTAATAATTAGAAGAAAAATATCGAATTGATAAGTATAAGTTTAAAAAGTGCGTTGCATAATTAAATAAATGTTTTATTATAAATAAAATTATTTTTTATTAATAAATGAAAATACTGAATGAGAGAGAAAATAATAAATAAATAAAAATAAAATTTTACTACACACATACTCTAAGTTTTACACTAAAAAACAAATAAATAAATTCTAAAAATAACGTCTCACTGTTTATTAATTATAATGTAAATATGCAAATATCATTTATATTTTTTAGATAAATAAATATATATTTTTATGTACTTGTGTTTCCATATATAAATCACGGTAAATTTTCATAATATGAATTATACTAGATAAATTTTCAAATAGCTAAAAAAATCAAATGATAATAAATTAAAAAAAAAAAAATTATATTAATTTTTATAAAAACCTTGTCAGGATTTCTTTTATGTAATTCGAATACATGTTCCAAAATATTATTTTCTAATAATATATTTTTATTATCACTTTTGATAATCTCAAGAAATATTGCGTTTAAATTCTTTATTGAAATAATTTTTTGATAATCCATATTTTATGTTTAACTTTAAGAATATATATCTTTCTAAAAAATAATTCTGAAAATATACCTATAAAATGTAACGTTTTATATTTTTTTTCTTTATTACATTTTAAACATGAATATATTTGAAATACAATTTAATTTTAATTATAGATGACAATCAACAGTACCCTCTAACGAGACAAAATTTAATTAAAAGACATGATTATTATTTGAATGTTTTAAGTGAATCTTATTTCTTTTTTAATTAAATATAGATTTTATGACATTAATAATAATTATTAATTAATTTAATCTAATATATTTAGATATATCTACATATATATTTAGATATTTCAGGTAATTAATTATAAAAATTCATTCATGTAACAAATATTTAAATAAAAGTAAAAGTCTTGAACTTGACAGATTTATAATTTTTCTAATTACAGACAACACAAATAAATATTAAATAGACAAAATGTGTGGACGAGTTGCTTGGTAAATATAAATTATCTTATATTATAACATTATATGTATAACATCAAAATATTTTTGACATCAACAGTATACTGTAATCTGTAATATATAATAACTACCTTTGGATTTTTATGATCTAATAATTTACATTATTTCAATACATACTTTATAATACTTTATTTTAAATTTTGAAATAATATTTTCAACTTATTAATTCACTGTATAAAAGATATGTATTATATATAAAGATATATTTTAGTATTTATGGTCGATGTGAATTGATACAAGCTTGTAGTTATAAAGATAAAACAAATGGCAAATATAAACAAGCTGAATGGAAAGAGAATAAAAAAATGAATAATCAATTTAAGCCATCAACAAATATTGCACCCACAGACATTATACCTGTTATTGTTTCTGGAATCGTTTTCAATCAAATTCTCAAAGAGTAATTTACCCAATGATATGGGGAATGATACCACATTGGCATAAGGTATTTATTTATTATTAACTTTATAATAATTAATATAAATAAATAAGTCTATTTATTTGTTTTGTTTTGTTTTTTTTAAACAAGGGTGATCCTAAAAGTGTTAAAGCACATACACATAATTGTAGAAAAGAAAATATAATTGAATCTAAAATGTTCAGTATGCCATTTAATAAAGGAAGACGATGTGTTATAATTTGCAATGGATTTTATGAATGGCAAACAACAAAAGGAGCAAAAAATAAACAACCATATTTAATTTATAATCCTGAATTAAATGAAGTAAGTTTTGTTTTTAATTAACTAAAATTTTCTGTTATTTTGTTACAAAAATATTAATAAATTTTGCACTCTTTTCAAGGAATATTCCTAAAAATTAAATTCATTAAATTTCTTATTAAAAGTACTATCTCCTTAAATATTTAATGTGTTTAAAAATAATGTTCAAGTTATTTAATTGATATTTTGTTTATTTAAAACAATAATTTATTAATTGTAACAAACAAAATATATAAACATACTATACCTAATTTTTTTTTAGATCTCATTTGATCGACTAATAAAATGTATGGAATTTGAAGAATGGAATGAAGATGAAGGCTGGAAAGGACCATCTGTTATTAAATTTGCTGGACTTTATAATATTACAACCAATTCTGAAGTAATTATTAAATTTTATTTAGAACTAAGCATTTTAATTTTTTTTTTAATTTCTGAATAAATTCTTACAAGAGACCATGACTAAAATAAAATTATTCCGTAAAACATATCCTGAATATATCTGAGAAAAATTAGAATCAAGATCAATCATTTTAAAGCGTCTTCCTTACCTGTATTGGGATGGTTCACAACTTGCTTTTTAATTTCACACCGATCAAACATCTTAGTTGTTTCAAAGTTGCTTATCTGTAATTCAATCATGGCCTTGACACTCATTACAGATGTTAACAATGGTAGGTAAGCAGGATTTAACAACGTGAGCGAATATTAAAGTGGCTGCAACTATTTATTCATAGATTTATAGAAAAT
This sequence comes from Labia minor, assembly GCA_963082975.1. Lineage (NCBI taxonomy): Eukaryota > Metazoa > Arthropoda > Insecta > Dermaptera > Spongiphoridae > Labia > Labia minor. The sequence goes on along the minus strand of OY720347.1, from coordinate 1,197,407 downwards.
CAGGCAACCATACTTATGAAACGTCGTGTGTTGCAATAAAAACTTGTTTAATTTTTCTTAAACTCTATTAGGTTTTAAGCTTTAAGATTTTCTTTATTATTTAGTATATTATACATTTTTGGTGATAAATAGTGAAATTTTAACCCTTGGCTTTTACCTACCATAATCAAAATCGTTTTTTAAAGAGTGTAATAACAAAGATTTTAAGTGATCTTTTCCCAATTTTAATTTTTTTGTTTTATAATAGTTACTTCAAATTCACCTTCATTCATATAATATTCATTTATATAATATAATAATAATAATACTAAACATTTATAGATCATTTTGTTTTGTTTTTTTTTAATAAAAAAGATAAAATAAAAGAAAAGATGGCCCTGTTAAAGCATAGTGTTCCAGATCAAATAATAAAATAAAATGAGTAAAATAATTTGTTTAATTGATTATTAAAAAAAGTAGCGAATATTAATTTGAATGGATATTTATCTCAATTCATCCTTTTATCAGAGAATATTATTATAAATACAAAATATTCATATTTTTTTTTTAATTTGTAGATTTAAAAACAGCTAATAGCCAAAAATATAAAAATAATGTTTAAGATAAAATTTTGCCCCAAACAATTGATACTTACGTGATAATTTTTTTATTATGTAATATATAATATTTTTTAAAAAATATTTGGATACAAATTTAATATTAGTGAAAAGATTTGACTCTTTTTCAGTTTTTTTTCATTTGGAATATATACTATGTATATAAATATAATTATTAAAATAATTACCTATAATTTTTTTCAGGGTGATGATATTTATAGTTGTTCAATCATTACAATGGAATCAAATGACACTTTATCGTGGTTACATCATCGAATGCCAGCAATATTAAATAATGACGATCTCGTTGATGTATGTACAAAGAAATCTTTTCACAAATAATGATTTTAATATATAGAGGAGAGTGGCTCATTTTGAGACACAGTTCACCTCGGGACATAAATTTTAAATTAACTTCTAGTTCTTGCAGATGTAGAGATAGTTCAGAACAATAAAATTATCAGTTGTGTTTTGATTTAATTGAAAAATCTGGATAGAATTTATTAAGATTTTTATATAATATAAGTTGTAAAGTGAATTTTTAATGATAATTTGATTTGAAATAAAAGGTAATATAATGAAATTTCAACACACACACAAGTATTTTGCTTAAAACTAATTCATAATAATTGTTCTGGTGTTAAGTTTAACAACATGAAATTCTAAAGTTTTCTCCTGGGACAGGTTGAAGTGACACAAAATATTCCAAGTTAACTTTTATTTTATAAAAATATATTTTGTTTAAAATATTTTTATTTTATCTTCGCAAACTGTGTATTATTTTTATTCGTTTTTTTTTTAGGTTCTTAGTAAGCTTATCAATGACAAGGATTAGAAATAAATAAAGAATATCAAAAAATAAACAACTTCGTTGTAAACAAAATTAGAAAATATTAATTTCTAATATAAGTTACCATTTTAATAATTTTCTTTTTAAAAAAAACAATTCCAAGTGAATTGTAATTTATTTAATTTTAATTATATTAACTTTTTATATTTATTTTTAACTGTCACAAGATGAGCCAGTAGGGGGTAGTAAACCTTGGGACAAGATACAAATTTACTAATTTTTTTTTTAATATTTCTATAATGAATATTAAGTTTTTTTTAATAATGTAGAGAAAGTTTGCACGTACACTAGATAAAAAATTGAGAATAATTCATCAATATGAAAAGAAAAATTAGAAAATAGATTGGAAAAAAGTGTCGAAACGTGAGGCACTCTCCTCTAACAAATAATTAAATATTTTTATTCGATACCTAATTTATATACATATAAATTAATATAAACAAGTTTATTTATAAATTGTTTCTTTCACTATTAAGATGCAACGGTATCTTTTCATCTATTCATTTGAACTGGTTTTCAATATATGAGGTGTTTATTTTGAAAGTTGGACAAATTTATCATTTAAATATATATATATATATATATATGTTTACTGATGGTAGATAGATTATTGTTTTATCACTAAACAATTTATATTTATATTTAATTATTATTCAATGTATTTCTTTCGAGGCTTAACTGAATTTGAAAATTCTTGGCATACTTATTCATAAATTCCTCCAATAACATTATCATCCTTATTTATTCACATAACTATGAATGTTAAGAAATCATTTTATTTTCAAAACTTCTCGTCTTCTAGTCCTCACAACACTACTGCTATAAAATAATAGATTGTATATATCTAAACTTTAATATTACTTTTATACAATTATATAATCATATAAAATCGCTTACTGTTTTTTCCTATGCCCTTTTCATTTATATTATGATAAATGACACAAATTACCGAATCTGACATTCCTTAAAACAATAAATAATATTGTGATTTTATAAACGTATATGATTTTAAGGAATAAGCTCACATGTATATTACGGATACTCAACTTGTTTTAATATAATAACCAACTTAATTAATTTTTTTTTTATGATCACAATAAAAATTAAATTAAACCAAATTAAATTTTTTTATTTTGTTTCAAAATACGCGAAAATAAAAAAAGTTCTTCTTTAAGTAAAACCACTTTGACCCATTGTTTGTGCTTATACTATATTCATATAATAAACAATATACATTTACATAAATTTAAAAATACAATTTACATATGTTATAAAAATATTGACCTTTGTTTTTATTAATGTAATTACCAATAAATAATAATAAGATGCCCATTATTTTATACTAGTATTAAACTTTTGTCTTTCACAATAGTGGAAGTACCCCTAAATTTAAAATAATTTATATTAGGGCAAAGTTTAGTTCGAATCATATATGACTGTTTAAAATGGAAACAAGTATTGTTTTTTTTTTGTTTCATATAATACCTGAATTCTATCCTTAGAATTCTATCATTGATATTGCTGATCAATAATGTTTTTCAATGTTTTAAATAAATAATAATAATAAATTAATAATGTGTTCGAGTAATTCGAAATAAAAAATTTTAATTTAAAAAATCATCACAATAATTTTTTTTTTCTTTAGAATTGGTTGGATTCTGGTCATCTTTCTTCAGCCAATACATTATCAATATTAAATCCAGTAAAAAGTTTATCATGGCATCCAGTATCATCTGATATTAATTATTCAAAAAATAAGGATATCACTTTAATGCGAAAAATTAATATGGAGTAAGTAGATATTAATTCTTTTGTTTTTGTTGTGATTAATGAAAAATATACAATACAATATAATTATAATGTTAATTCAAAGAGATTTTATTTAATATTTATTTGATAATTTTACATGGACTTTGTCAAAAGCTATCATTTTTACCGACCGATGATAGTAAGAGAGTTATTGTTTTCACACCAAATTTCACATGTGGAGATTTTTACATCTCCACGAATCATGCATTTTCTTAACAGAAAAAAGTATTTTTAGCATGATGTCTGTCCGTCCGTCCGTCCATATAGATGTGTACAGCCTGAACAGCTCAACGGATTTTGATGAAATTTGGTATATTTACTTAATGCATCAGTGGGATGAATTGATCAACTTTTGGTGCAAATCCGGAAACGGGAAGTTATTTATATAATTATTAACGCATATCAATCGAAAAGCGCGATTTTTCATATATTAATTATATTTCTATATATTCACAAAAGAAACAACTTCCATTAACATCTACGAATTTCTCTCAATAATGAGGGAACCTACATGAATTTTTAATTTGCTCGAAATCTTTATTAAATGATTCCGGATGTGCTACATTTCTCAAAAGTTGATAGAAATTTCATTATTCTAGCTCAAATCATTTTTGCGTAATCTTGTCTACATACACACACACACACACACACACAGAGAGAGACATTTTTCTCAACCTTAGTGAAAATGACTCAGGGACCTTCAATACGTATAAAAACAAAAACCTCGACATCGAAAATTTTCGTGATCACAATAATATCTTTGGCGAGGTAGTAAAAATTTAGAATCTAAATACATTTTTTTAATAAATTAAAAATTGAAATTTACTTAATTAAATTGCCTTGAAAATTGTATTAATAAATCTTATATGGCTAATATCTGTTTCAGTATTAACTAGTAGGCTATTTTTTATGATATTAAAATTTCTTCTTTTGTATTCTTTTTTCCATTCCAAAGTGAAGGAGCCCTTACCAAACAATTTCCTAAAGGTATTAGTAAATGTTCAATATTTTTGAACCCTCTCGCTGTAAGAATTTTATATAGTTTTCCATATCATGAATCATGAATATCCTGAAATCAATGCTTCAGATTACTCTACAAATATTTATCCTAATGTTATTTTTTTATTTATCTAATCTATTAATTTGAATTTTTTAGAAAAACAAAAAATATATCTAAAAGCAGTCAATTTATGTCAGCTTGGCTTAAAAAGGCATCACCACAAAAAAGAAATAACGAAGAGCCATTAGAAAAAGAAGAAATTAAAAAAATTAAATTGCATTTAAATGAATAAATAATAAAATGGTTATATTATTGTAAAAAATTAAATTCAATGAATTAAAAAATATGTTGTTTTCTAAAAGGATTTATTTATTTATATTATACTTTTTGTTGAGAACACCTTCGGCCCTCTTAGCACCAAGATAGGGTTTCTGCCTTCCATGCCCCCGGAGAGATGCATTGGGTCGAATTCCTAAATACGGTCTTAAGACGTCATCTAAATTCATAATCACTATCTTTACAGTACTACAATACCTAAGATGATCTGTAATATAAGATTTATCATAGTATTTTGTTGCAAGTCTGTGTAACATATAACAGCTTTACATTCTTTTTATTTCAATTAGTAGTTATACTAATTAAAACCTTCATTCTCAATCATCAATAAATGATTTATAAATCATATTGTATATGTTATATTGGGATATACAAAATACTCTTCAAAATCCATTTTATTATTTTATATAAGTATATAGATTTTACTTTTTTTCTTCTTATAATTTGACGAATAATACAATTAGTATATATTTAATGTATTTTTATTTGTTCTATTAATATTTCTATTTAATGTACTCAAAATGGTGTCAGCCCATTTGTTAATTAATGTAATTATGGACTCACATGATAGGAGAGAGCCAAAATTGGAAATAGGGCAATTATAAAGAAAAAAAAAATGAATACTTATTTAATGAATTTAAAATAATAATATAAATAATATAACATGGTAATAGGATATCTCAAATGATTAAAAACTCAAAAAATGAACAATACAGAAACCTACTAAATAATAGAAGATAGAGATACTAATTCTATTGAGAGCATTCTTAACAAAAGTCAACATTGGAGTGGGAAAAACCTTTGCTCTCAGACCACGATGCTCTAAATGACCTTTTCATTTTATTAATTCAAAAATAACTTATAATAGATCCTATTTACAATCTAATGATATTGATAACTTATTGATTAATTGAACATTCAACTTCTTCTTCTCAAATACTGAATTAGAAAATATTATTATTTATTTATTTATTTCACAAAGTCAAACTAAAATCCTCCTATAGAGATAAAATGTCCTTAAAATTTTATAAGCTAACTCTCGCATGTATTTTAATAATTATAGCAGATATTTTTGAACTATCACTTTTTCCCCCGATCTTGACAAAAAGTGTAAATTTTTGCCCTCCCAATCATCAGTAGGGCAGAGCGGGAAGAGCCTAGTGGTGTGGGATTTGTGAACTTGTTCTCGACCCACCTGGGGTAAATATTTAGTTTTAAAATTCGTCTTCATGATACTTATGGGGTTTTGGCCATTTTGTTCCCCGCTGGCCAAGCGTGTTGGAAGATGGATAGGAATTTGGGAAGTGACATGATTAGGGATAGGTCATGATTTCCCGGTGGTATATGAAATGGGAATAATATCAAGGGCTCACGTGGGGCAAGGTCGCCAGGATTAAATTGATATCAAATCTTTAATCACTTGTATCTAGAAAACTAGAAGTTTTCCCAAGAAATGCCTAAGGAAAAAGTTTCTTAGAATTAATCAAAGAATCAACTGGCCAAGTTTCATCAAATTCTGCGAGGTGTAGGGGGGATCGAATATATACCGATGTGAATTGATACAAGCTTGTAGTTATAAAGATAAAACAAATGGCAAATATAAACAAGCTGAATGGAAAGAGAATAAAAAAATGAATAATCAATTTAAGCCATCAACAAATATTGCACCCACAGATATTATACCTGTTATTGTTTCTGGTAATCGTTTTCAATCAAATTCTCAGAGTAATTTACCCAATAATATGGGGAATGATACCACATTGGCATAAGGTATTTATTTATTATTAACTTTATAATAATTAATATAAATAAATAAGTCTATTTATTTGTTTTGTTTTGTTTTTTTCAGTGCCGCCCTAAACACAGGGCTAAATGGGCTATAGCCCCAGGGCGCAAGCCTTTTGAGGCGGCAATTTTTTATTTGCGATATAGTAAAAATTTATTTTTCATTTTATTAGTTTTTACTTCTTAAAATATTAAACTGATTTTTATTTCTTTCAAATGTGCTGAAAAACGATAGATAGAGAAGGGCAACGCGAAATAGGAGTAACACCCTACCAATCGTACTTTTGTTTCAGTCGCACTGGAGTTAATATAAGACCACCAATCATATAATAGTTCCGATCAAGTTCTAAGGATTAGACTAAAAACTGATCGGAACTGTCATTATATTGAGATAATCCCCTCAAATCTGGGTAAACATTTATACCCATCTTTTAAATAAGTGACTTTAAAGAAAAGTTACAATAAAGATAACAGTTTATTATAAAAGTAATAAATAGTTTTTTTCTAGTTCTGACACTTGATGTTTTGTAAAACTTTTCCGACTCCTATTTGCCATTCTGTGTATTTTCTTAGGAAGAAGGGCGCATTATTTTTAGTAGCCCATGGGCGCCGAATTCCTTAAGACGGCCCTGAAGGGACACACATAATAATAATAATATATAATTAATTTACTGATTAAATTAAAATATATTAAAAATAAGAAACCAAAAACAAATAAATGTTTTATCTAATATATACTAATTGAATATTTAGTATATAATATTTTATAATATTTACCGGAGTATAATAAATTGATAACGTCATTTAATTCTCCTATTTATCGAATAGAATATAAAGATAAATCTTCTATTAAACATTGTGTAAAAAAAATCAAATATGAATATAATATAAATATTTTTAATTTTATTTTAAGAATAGATATGTATATATCTCACATGCGGTGGTTGTGACGTCATCCATATATAAATTTAAATTAAGAAAAACTAATAAAAATGTACTTTTCCAGAGATATGATCAATAAAACTCAATTTTTCTTTATAAATACTATCTCTGGTGTGAATTTCAAAAAAATCGTTAGAGCGGTTTTTGAGAACCCATGGCCAAATATATATATATATATATACAATTTTTACTCGTATAAGAAGATAAGATAAATAATTAATTTACTGATTAAATTAAAATATACTTTAAATAAGAACACAAAAACAATTGAATGTTTTATATACGCGTAATATCCTGATTGAAACAAATTGGATATAAACCTTTTACATACAGATCTTCAAACAAATACTACTTATGTATTATTTCGGGGGTACAGGGGGCAGAGCCACCGTCTAGGTGTGAAGAACGCCCAAGACAGTCTGGGCAGCTTGTTTATAATATTTTGTATTTACGGGAGCGCTGTCTGACGAAATTGATGACGTCATTTAGATTTCCTATTTTTAATTAAGAAAAATCCTCTTAACGTTCAGAAACATTTTGAAATAATTCAAATGTATGTATTAATGCCATCAAAAACATAAATATTTTTAATTTTATTTTATTTATAATATATATTTTGTATATAAGGAAGCGCTGGCTGACGTAGTTGTTACGTCATATAGATTTAAATTAAGAAAAAACTAATGAAGATGATTTTTCCCCAGGATGAAACCAATACAGATCGATTTTTCTTTATAAATATTATCTATGGTGTGAATTTCAAAGAAATCGTTAGAGCGGTTTCTGAGATGCCATTTACAAATATAAATACAATTTTAGCTAAGATTAGACTAGATAGATAGATTAGATAGATAAATTAGATAAGATATATAGTAGTAGTAGTAGTAGTAGTATAATATATATAAGTTACATCCTCCACCTGGATGGCTCAGTTTCAAATAGGATTGAAAGGAGGAATGTATTGATGTTAAATGTTTGTTATCAAATTTATTTTATCTAAGGGTTGGGACACAGGAAACAAGGTTTTAAAAGGACAGTACAAAATTATTATTTATAATTTTCTTTATTTGCATTAATTATACCATTAATATAAATTGTATTATAATTATTTGCAATAAAGTATTTGTAGAAGCAAATATGAGAATGGAGATTGGGGGAGTTGTTCGTTTTGACGTATGGCTACACTAACATGTCGACCCGCTTTGGGAGGTTGATAGACTTAACCACAATGGTCTATCAGGAGGAGTGTGGGCTCTAATAGGTAGCTGTTACTAGTGTATCGCGATTAACGGTACCTGCCCACCTCAAGACGAGGGATTTCACCTCGGAGCTACCTGACACTAGCAGCACAGACACGAACGGGGGTTAGAAGAAGGTATTATACGCCGATGAGATTGAGAGTGAGCCGTTTGTTGGTTTAACGACTAAATACTGGAAATTAGCCGGAGTTGAGGGTCAATTTGATGTTGATGAAACCGTGATCAAAGTGACGTGGACACGGGGCTCAGATGACACACTTCAACTAACTCGAGTTGAGCGAGAAGTCGATATTTAAAGGGGGTCCCAGGCCTCTTAGTGTTGGTGTAATGAGTTTAGCCATGTGTGGGAATTGCTATCTTATCTGATTTCCAGATGTCCAGGTTCTGTGAATGTCTGTTTATCCTATCTGACTTCGCGTGATGGCCAAATGGTTGTAACATAATCCCTGTGGGATCGTTCTCCTTTATACTATCTTTGCTAAGGTGTTTGTTATGTGTTTAAGCTATTTTCCAGATGCTCATATGGCTAGATGGTCCAGTGCGTGGGAAACCATCTGTTTATGTCATAGGATGACATAACTTATATATATTTATATATATACAATTTTAACTAGCATAAAAAGATAAGATAAATTAAAACTTTGAAAATATGTATAAAGTAAATAAGTAATGTAAAATATCAATGTAGATTTGAAATGTTTCAAGTTCTTATAAGAAAAGAACAAGAAATTATTTAATTATTATTTAGATTTTAGATGATATCATTTTATTTTTAAATTTTCATTTCTTTAATATTTACATTTGTATTTCCCACCATGAATATCATTTAGTGTTTTTAATTTTGTATAATTTTGACACACGTTTGAAAATAATTTGAATTTATTTTTCTTTACGACAGTAAAAGAAATGTCATAATGATGAATTAATTTTATAATAGAAATTTGATTAAAGGAACTGTATGTTCCTTAAATATATTTATATAATTATATTTTAAATTTTTTTTTATATTACATTTTTTAAATTACAAATGTCACAAAAAATCTCCACATTTTAATATATTACATTGTAAATTATATAATAAACCAATTCAAAATCAAAAAAAGGAAAATTTAATTAAAAAAAGAAAATAGTTTATTCTTTTTATTTAAAAATCAACTAATGGGTATATCTGTCATTTATTTTATTATTATTTTTTTATTTACTTTTCTTAATAATTATAATTTTTTTTTAATTTAGAACCAGCAATAAATGATGAATTCATGTCAACAAATGAACAATTCAATAATTCATTAGAGGATTCACCAGAAATAAAAATTGATTATTTAAATCAAAATGAGATATTAAATAAAAATAATCTATATCTATATAAAAATAATCGTGGATTATGTCAATCATTAAATTTTTTAAATACTGATTTAAAGTAAGTAATAGAATCTAATATAATTTTCATTTTTTGTTTATTTCATTCTTGTCGAGTGTTCACTAAAATCTTAAAAGTATATAATTACTAATTATTTTATATAATTTAGGACATGAGTTATAAAAACTGTCAAGCTCTTAAAATTTAATACAATTTAATTATTTATGCTCAGAATAAATATAAATAATAAATATTTATTTATAGCCTTTATTGAGGCTCCTTTTATAAATACAATATTATCTTAAACATTTTAAACTTTATTTATATAAAAAGATAAATTAAATATACTTATTAATAGATATGAATTATGTTTCAAATAGAAAAATAAAAAATAATTTATATTTTTTAAAGTAGCAAAATATTTTAATTATATTTAAAAGAATGTTTTGTCGTATTTAAAATCATATTTTTTAATTAATATATATTAATAAAGTAGCAGTTTCATTATTTAATTATTTACTCTTAAGCCTATTATGTTATTTTTATCACATTAGTCCAAATACTCAAAAAATATCTTAGGATTACTGCATTGCTGCTTAATCTGAACAATTTTATAAAGAATATTTTATCAAAATATATCTTATCTTATTATGCTAGCTAAAATTGTATCTATATTTCTATATTGGTTCTCAAAAACCGCTCTAACGATTTTTTTCAAATTCACACTAGATATAGTATTTATAAAGAAAAATTAAGTTTTATTGATCATATCTCTTGAAACATACAGCTTCATTATTTATTTCTTAATTAAAAATTATATATGGGTGACGTCAATGGCATCCATTTTGAAATTTTACTCCCGCCTTTTTTTAAAGGATATTGTATTAATATTTTTTTTATATTTAAAATATTTTAAAATTTATTATTTAATTTCGAAATAAAATTAAAAATATTTATTTTTAATAATATATATATATATATTAATCTCTCTCAAAAAAAAAAATAACAACAAAATAAAAAATGGTTTGGTATTTGGTGTCGGAAGATGGTAAAAAAGTTAGCTTAATATCTTAGACCAGTGGGTAAAGAGATTGTTTTGACTGACTCTGAGTGGAGTTGAAGGATCGAAGCTAGACTCGAGCATCGATATTTAAAAATAATGAATTTGTTTTTTTTTGTTTTTTAATCTATTTTCATGTTTATTTTTTAATAAATTACTATTTTATATTTATTTATTCATTGTTCTTTTATTAAATTTAATATTTATTAATATTTATTATTAATTTATATTTCGATGACATATGACATTCATATTGAAATTTGACTCCCGCCTTTTTTTAAAAGATATTGTATTAATATTTTTTTTATATTTAAAATATTTTAAAATTGTTTATTTAATTTCGAAATAAAATTAAAAATATATATTTTAATAATATTTTATAATTATAAATTACGATATATATTTATCATTCTTCCAATAAAAAAAAAATATTCATGCACTTAGAAACATACCTAATAATACATATTTATGTATTATTGAGGACCCCAAGTTCCATTCATTTTAATCAGATTGATGCAATGATGCAACATTTAATAATTGTAATAAATAATTAAAGAATTGTATATCAGCTCGGTGTCTCAAGTATTAATATTACCAGCCAAACCCAATATAATAATGAATTATTTTTTTTTAACTTAATTACCTAGCCGAGGCTCGGGGTCCCGGTGTGATCTTAATATATTGTCAGAATTAGATAAATAATGTAGAGAGAAAAATTATTTAAAAATAGATATTTATTTAAATGAAATAAAATTATTTAATTTACACAATGAAAATGTCTATAATAATGTCTAAACATTTTTTCGAGCGACAGCTCGGTATCCCAGGTATTAATATTATCAGCCAAACTCAATAATAAATAATGAATCATTTTTTTTAACTTAAGTACCGAGCCGAGGCTCGGGGTCCCGGTACTATTAGTTATGTGCTATTAAGTATTCATTTATTTATTATTTCAGTATTGTTTATAAAAATTAAAAAAAAATTATTTCAAACCAACAAGAAGTCTTTTTAGCATTTATTACCTTAATATTAATTTAATTCTTCATTTTTTTTCAGACTAAGTCCAATAAAGACAGAACCTCCTAATATCCCTGAAACATTAGAAAATTTTACTGGGGATGATCCAACCTTTACAGAATCTTTATTATCATCTGGATTTAATGAAAGTGATCTGAAAAAGAATGATACTCTTACACCTACAAAAATTATAGAATCAATAGTAATATAATTTTGACATATAATTAATTAGTTTATTAATATATTATTCATATCATTAAATATAATTTTAAATTTTTCAGAAAATAGAATCAAATTCATCTTTCGATCGTGATAAATCACCTATCTTTACAAAACATTGTAAGGAAAAACAGGTTCCAAATATCTCAATTTTAAAAGAATTTCATCAACGAAAATTCCATGAAGATTATACAAATCAACCTGTTTTAATAAAAGAAGAAGAATCATTAAAAAGTAATGATCATTTACCTACTCAAATGCTTTTGAAAAATATATCTATAAATAATTTTAAAACTGAGCATAAAGGTTCTCCCCTTATATACTCAAAAGTTAACATCTCGCCAATTATTCATACATCTACACGTAATAGACCTAATAACTTATTTAAAAAAATTAATTATTCATTAACTAATGATGTCGATATATTACAACCATCCAAAATGTCAAAAGAATTTCAATACTACCCTTTATCAACAACACAATCTAATGTTAATAAAACTATTACTGAAGAATCTATACTAAATAAAACTAAAGTTTTAGAAACTGTTGCAATAAATGATAATAAGAAATTAGAAAAATGTTTATCAAAAAAATTTAAAAGTGATATAATTCCACTTAGTCAATTTATAAAAGAAAATGATACAATTTTAGAAATAAAAGATAAAGGTGAATCTAAATTTCCATCGGAAAAGTGTGATTTAATAATATGTAATAATAATAGTAAAATGAATAAAAATATTTCTTTAAAAAGACCGTTGGTATCTCCTATCAATTCATCATCTAAAGTAATTAAATTAGACATAGATAAAAATGAATTTAATAATGCTGATATATCTGATACTCAAATGAGTAAAATCTTTTTGGATGTGGAAAGTGAATATAATAAAAAAGAATTAACAAAATCTGATTCAAGTGATAATGAAATGAAAAATTCAAAATCGAGAAGGCAACTTTGTTTTAATGATTTTAAACAAGATAATTTACCAGAGAATATTTTAAATAAATCCATTGAATATTTAGAAAGTGAATGTTTTTTTCAAAGTTTAGAACAAATGAATAGAGAATGTGATCAAATTAATGATCTTCAATTGACTAATAATTATCAAACTACTAAAATAGATAAAAGTAAGACTGAAATACAAAATCAAAATAATGCAAAATCACTTTCCACTGACAATGAAATATTAAAAAGCAAAGTACATAATACTCTAAATTATAAACATAATCATAATGACACTTACAGCTCTTTAAATACAACATTAACTCATCAAATGTCGAATATTAGCACTGAATGTCAAAAGAAACCTATTATTTGTGTTGAAAATAATTTAAAAAGTGCTTCATTGGGTTTTTCAACTGCCTCAGGAAAGAAAGTTAATTTTTCTGAAAAAAGTCTTCTAAAAGCTAGAAAGATTTTTAATGAATCAGAAAATGAAATGAAAATGAATGAAACACCAAAATCATCTACTATTCGAAATTTTGAATCAGAATTAGCTCAAGGGAACTCATTTGGTTTTTCAACTGCCTCAGGAAAGAAAGTCAATTTTTCTGAAAAAAGTCTTCTTAAAGCTAGAAAGATTTTTGATGAAACAGAGAATGAAACACCAAAATCATCTACTATTCGTAATTCAGATTCAGCTCAAGGGAACACATTTGGTTTTTCAACTGCCTCAGGAAAGAAAGTCAATTTTTCTGAAAAAAGTCTTCTTAAAGCTAGAAAGATTTTTGATGAAACAGAGAATGAAACACCAAAATCATCTACTATTCGTAATTCAGATTCAGCTCAAGGGAACTCATTTGGTTTTTCAACTGCCTCAGGAAAGAAAGTCAATTTTTCTGAAAAAAGTCTTCTTAAAGCTAGAAAGATTTTTGATGAAACAGAGAATGAAACACCAAAATCATCTACTATTCGTAATTCAGATTCAGCTCAAGGGAACACATTTGGTTTTTCAACTGCCTCAGGAAAGAAAGTCAATTTTTCTGAAAAAAGTCTTCTTAAAGCTAGAAAGATTTTTGATGAAACAGAGAATGAAACACCAAAATCATCTACTATTCGTAATTCAGATTCAGCTCAAGGGAACTCATTTGGTTTTTCAACTGCCTCAGGAAAGAAAGTCAATTTTTCTGAAAAAAGTCTTCTTAAAGCTAGAAAGATTTTTGATGAAACAGAGAATGAAACACCAAAATCATCTACTATTCGTAATTTCGAATCCGAATCAGCTCAAGGGAACTCATTTGGTTTTTCAACTGCCTCAGGAAAGAAAGTCAATTTTTCTGAAAAAAGTCTTCTTAAAGCTAGAAAGATTTTTGATGAAACAGAGAATGAAACACCAAAATCATCTACTATTCGTAATTCAGATTCAGCTCAAGGGAACTCATTTGGTTTTTCAACTGCCTCAGGAAAGAAAGTCAATTTTTCTGAAAAAAGTCTTCTTAAAGCTAGAAAGATTTTTGATGAAACAGAGAATGAAACACCAAAATCATCTACTATTCGTAATTCAGATTCAGCTCAAGGGAACACATTTGGTTTTTCAACTGCCTCAGGAAAGAAAGTCAATTTTTCTGAAAAAAGTCTTCTTAAAGCTAGAAAGATTTTTGATGAAACAGAGAATGAAACACCAAAATCATCTACTATTCGTAATTCAGATTCAGCTCAAGGGAACTCATTTGGTTTTTCAACTGCCTCAGGAAAGAAAGTCAATTTTTCTGAAAAAAGTCTTCTTAAAGCTAGAAAGATTTTTGATGAAACAGAGAATGAAACACCAAAATCATCTACTATTCGTAATTTCGAATCCGAATCAGCTCAAGGGAACTCATTTGGTTTTTCAACTGCCTCAGGAAAGAAAGTCAATTTTTCTGAAAAAAGTCTTCTTAAAGCTAGAAAGATTTTTGATGAAACAGAGAATGAAACCCCAAAATCATCTACTATTCGTAATTTCGAATCCGAATCAGCTCAAGGGAACTCATTTGGTTTTTCAACTGCCTCAGGAAAGAAAGTCAATTTTTCTGAAAAAAGTCTTCTTAAAGCTAGAAAGATTTTTGATGAAACAGAGAATGAAACACCAAAATATTCAGGTAATGATACACCAAAAACTTTTATGATAAGTAATGATGCTCCCGAATCAGAAAAATCGAAAACAGAACATATCGGATTTTCTACAGCTTCTGGTAGGAAAGTTGCAATTTCTGAAACAAATCTAAATCGAGCAATGAAATTGTATAATGAAACTGCAAATGAAATTCAAAAAACACCTCATAATCTAATACCTAATTCAAATGTAACATCTAAATTAATGCCATTGTCAGGACAATCCGAAATTAGTTTTTCGACAACTTCAGCAAATACAGTGGACTTTTCAGAAGGAAATGTTTTAAAAGCTAGTCTTACTGAAACTGCTTATGAAACACCAAAATCAATCCCATTTCTTGGATTTGCAACATCATCTGGTAAAAAAGTAAATGTTTTAGAAAATAATTTAATAAAAGCAAAGAGACTTTTTGAAAATTTTGAAACTCCACATTTTAATGATGATGATGATGAATTTATAATTAATTCATATTCAAAAAAAATTAAATATCATAAATCTAATAATTTTACAAAAGAAAAAAATAATGATAATCAAATATCATTTACCTTGGAAAAAGAGAAATTTTCAAATTTCACATCTAACAAATCAAAATCTACAAGTATGTAAAAATATAACATTAATTTATAGATTATTATATATTTAAAATGTTATATTAATTAAATTACTTGTAATTTCAGATCTTTTTGAAGACGATATATCTGATATCGACTTTTGTGAAGCAGTAATAAAAAGTGAGAATAGGCAAATAAATAATGGTATAATAATTATTTTTTAAATATTTAAATAAAGATAAAATTAATATTATAATATTTTTTAACAGATAATATACTTAGTACAGTTTCATCACAAATAGAAAATGTTCCAGGAACGTCTAATTGCTTAGATAATGAAGTGAATGAGATTACTGCAGCTTTTATGGAAGATGAATTTAAAGAATCAAAAATGAAATGGAATATACCAATAGTTTCTGAACCTGATATGATTCATGATAGACAATCGGGTATTAGAACACCTTTAATATCAAAACCAAAATCACCAACTGTTTGTACTAGTCCAATTTTAAATAAATTTGATCGAAAGGATAAAAATAAAGAACGATTTGCAAAAATTCGGGCGATGTTAAGTCAAGCAGCTAAAGATAATAATTTACCTATTAAAACTTCTAATAGATCAACTTCTAATTTTAAAGTAAGTTAACTTATTTATTATTTATTTATTTAGTTATAATATATATTTAAAATATTACAAATAAAAATACATAATCTTTAAATCATCTTTTGAAATTAGTTTAATGTAAAAGTCTAGTTAAATATAAATATTATAAATAATAGATATATATAATTATTTGTTTATTTATTAAATAAAAAATAGTATTCTCTAATGTGATGAAGATAGAAGATCTATTGCTTTTAAAATTAAGTACATAAATGAATTAAGACCAAATCCTATGTTGAGTATTGCTTAAAAACATTCAAAACCTCGCAAATCTGATTTCCTAAGAAAATATCAAAAATTTTTTATTTTGAAAAAAAGTTGAAAAATTCTTGCAAATTCACTAGTATAATAGTATAATATTATCTTTATTTTACAAAATATTTAATAGATTTTTTTTAATTTTTAGGTTCCTTACAAAACTAACGACTCTGGAGTTATATTACCTCCATCAAACTTATATAATGCTAATGATAAATCTCACCAGTTTAAAAATATTTTTCACATTAATAATGATGTAAATATTGAAAATAAATCTTCAACATTATTAACATTAGAAGAAGTCAAAGCACGTCGAGAACAAGCTCGCAAGTCACAATATCAGCAGATTGCACTCTCAAGGCGTAATCCTTCAAAAATAAAACCATTACCTGGTAGTTGGTATTTAAGAAAGCAGAATATTTTAGAAAATCATCAATCATGGAAACATTTAATAGGAGATCAACAACCTGGAAGATATTCATTTGAAGAATTAACTAATTTAGGAGTAAAAGAAAATATTATTAAAGTAAATTCAACAAATGCAATTGATTTTCGCTTCCATTTAAGTGATTATTATAGTAAATGTACCTGTGATTATAATATAGATGGAATTGAAATTGGAGATGGGTCGAAAGTAATAATTGCTTTAGATGGTTCAATTGGATTAGAAGAAATTTCACTTGGATTTTTATCATCACCTGGAATTTCACCAAGTTTAATACCAAATAACTGGATAAAAAATCATTATCGCTGGTTAATTTGGAAATTATCATCAATGGAAAAGTCATTTCCACATCATTTTGGAGCTCGAGCTCTTACACCCAATCATCTTCTACTTCAAATGAAATATCGATACGATAGAGAACTTGATAAAGCTGAACGGCCAGCTTTAAGAAAAATTTTCGAACGAGATGATTCTTCTAATAAAAGAATGATATTATGTGTTGCTTCAATAATAAATGTAAACTTTCTATTATTTATTTTTCAATAAATAAGATAGTAAATAAGATTTTTTTGAATTTATAGTCAATAAGAACAATATGCTATTGAATTTATTTTTATTTCAATCATATTGTACTTTTCTTTAGAAGAAAATTACTAATTGTATTTTGAAATTTTAGATTTATTTTTTAATAAATTTAAGTTAAAGAAAAACAATATAAAATAAGAATGAAATTAAATTAAGGGAAAGGCGAATAATTTTAATACTATAATTTTTGTTTATTTCGAAAAATCTAATATGTATGAGTTACTTTTGCAAAGAGTTTATATTTTAAATATCAGGGTTTTCCAATCTTTTAAGCCAAAAAGTAACTCTAAATTCATAATAATAACTTTACTTTACTCTTTTCTTTACCCTTTACTTAGTCTCCTTAGTTCTTAAATAAATTAATCCTTCTTAACTCTACCTCTAAATTTATAAACTATATCAATAATTTATTATTAATTTGTATTCAAATTGATTTTTAATTATATAACAATTTATTAAATATATATTTAAATGATTATAATATTTTACTTATTTATATATTTTAATCTGTTTTTCAGTTGGAATCGAAAAATAATCATACAACTTTGTTTCAATATAAAAATACAGGATTATATGAATTGGAATTGACAGATGGATGGTATAGTGTTTTAGCATCAACCGATTCTGCAATGAATTCATTGATAACTAATAACAAAATTAGTATTGGTACAAAATTAATAATTCATGGTGCCGAGTTATTAGGGGTTGAAGAAGGATGTAGCCCATTGGAACCAGAAGCCAATCAAGCAAGACTTCGTTTATCAACAAATAGTATAAGACGAGCTAGATGGGATAGTAAACTTGGCTTTTATAAAATTCCTGGACCCATGCTTATAAGTCTTTCATCAATATTAACCCAAGGTGGTACTATTGGGCGATTGCGTATTTTGGTCCTTCGAATTTATCCATTATTATACGTAGAAAAACTTACTGATGGGAAATCAGGTATATAAATGAATATTTTTTTATTTAATTCCAAAAAATTATTAGTTTAGAGTTTAAATGCTATTATTTTCTGCAAATATATAATTTCTTATAAAAACAATTCAAATATTTATTTTTATTTTAGTAACGAGATCTGAACGTTCTGAAAAACAAGAAGCTACTAAATTTGAACGAAAACGTTTATCCACCTTAGAAGAAGCTTATTCTAAGGCAAGAGCTGAATTAGAAACTCTTAAAAAACCAACTAATAAAATTCTAAAAGTATCACTAGATAAATTAACTACATTAAGTTCGGGTGAAGATCTTTGTAATGCAATTGAAACATCTTCTGATCCTTCATCTTATCAGGTATTGAAATGTTACATTTTAATTTTTATTAAAAGTAAAATAATAGATTTTTCTGCAATTAACAACATTACTATAAGGGCATAGAAATTCTTGTGCCAAATCGTTTACTAATTTTATTTTGTATTTAAATTTTAAATAAATAAATACACTTAGCCATTTAATTACTTTATTTAATCTTAATCACAACTTTTTTGATTTTATAATTTCTTTTTTTTAGAAAATGTTAAATTCTCAACAAATAAGAGCTCTTGAAAATTATCGACAAAACAAACAAGAGAAATTTAATCAAAATTTAGAAATGAAAGTAAAAGAATATTTAGATAAAAATAAATGTCCTCACAAAAGAGATGTTTCTACATTACTTAAAGTAATCATAATTTACTATTTAAATTGTTTTATAAGTTATTTAATTATACAAATTATTTTTTTAAGGTCCGAATAATTGATTTTTCAGAAAAATCAACATCACCTAAAATAATGATATTAAATATATGGAGACCTGTTGATGAAACAGTCTCATATTTTAAAGAAGGAGTGCCATTTGATATTTTCAATGTTTCATGTTCTAAAAATAGGTAAAATTTATTATAAATTAATATAATATATAATATACAATAATATATATTTATATATATTAATTATTGATTAGGGATAGTGAAATTCAATTATCATCAACTCGATCAACTCGTTATCAACTATTAAAAGTATCAAAGCAAAATCTTATTAAACATCGACAAGCTTTATCATTTAACAATTTATATGAATCTGATTTTAAGCCAAATTATGGAGAACTAGATCTTGTTGGTTTGGTTGTCCATTTGGAACAAGGACCAGGAAGTTTTGAAACTGTATATTTAACAAATGAAGATTCAATCATAGTTGGAATTTGCTTTTGGGGAGGTTTCAAGGTAAATATTTATTATAAGTTTAGTCTGCTTTCTATACAAGATAAAAGAATACAAATACTCTAAGGAATTCTGTCGCCAAATGTTGGGGATTAATTTTCATTATTTAAGTACTCTTGATATTAGGAATCTGAAAATTAAGTAAATAACCCGACATACTAACTTGAAATCACATTGAAATTATGAAAATAAATAGATAAAAGATTAAATCGGCAAAAAATTTTAAATATTGTTTTATATCATAATAATATTTGACTTTGAATTTGAATGAATAAATAAATGAGTCTGTTTATTTTCATGGGGCTAGCTTTAAAACATAACAAACCTCAAGAAAGGAATACAAAAATACATATTAAAAAATTACTAAAACTAATACAAAAATATATGAGCTCATTAGTGTAAATCTATTGTATTAAATTATTATTTACTTAAGATTATAATTAAAGTTATTTAAAAATTTAATTTTCAAGTTTATAAATTAGAAAAATAAATGTGGAAAAGAGTTGTCGCATTATTTATATATAGTTAAAAAAAATAGAAGTATTAGTTTCAAAACATAAGTAATATTTTGATTTTCTTCTTCAAACTTTTTGTCATCATCTTTGCTCTTTTCCACTTATTTCATATTTTTTTTATTTTTTTTTATAATATTGTTATCACATTTAATTTTTCTAGGCATTTTCTTGTGATCAATTAATAAAATCCGCAACCATAATAGCTGCTAGCAACCTTCAATGGAGATCTGGAACTTCTATTAAATGGATTCCCTGTAGTTATTTCACAGAATTATCTACTATTACTTTAAATCCGAGAGCAAATCATTTAATTGATGCACAAAAACGGCTACGTACATCTCTGCCAATAGTAATTATTGATAAATTATTTTTTAATCTTTTTTATTGATCTAAAAATAATTATTTTAATTTATTTATTTTTTTAGAATCTCGAAGAATTTGTTAAGGAGTGTAAATCTAAAGTAATTGGAATATTAAAAGAAAAAATGAGACCCAAACTACCAATACAAACACCTACAAGTGAAAATTCAAAAAGAAATATTCATCAAAGAATTTCTAAATTGGAAATGTATTGTGAACCTCCTAGTCTTGCTCCAACTGTGTCAAGCAAATTAAGGAAAAGAAGATGTGGTCTTTCTAAAAATGGTGATTTTAAACCACCTAAACGAAAACTTATATCAAGCACACCACCTGAAAGTCCTCCATTAAGTCTTGAAAGTTCACCTTAAATATATCATATATATATTATTTATATAAAAACTGGACAAATGTGATAAGAAGTTTTATTTAAAAAACTTAAATATTAAATACATCTATTTTTCTTAATTTGATAAATAAAGTGATTATAATTTAATTTTTTAATAAAGAGAGATTATATATTGTTTTATATTTTATTTATTATTATCAATTTTTACCAAATTTATAAATATATCTCTTTGTTTTTGTACAGGATTTAAAAGTTCTTAGTCAATTATCTACTGCCCATCTGAAACCCAGAAATAATATTCAAACAATAACTTTAACATATAGTCAATTTCATGAATATTAAAAACATTTTTTTGTATTTTTTTTAAATGCAATTTCTCAGTCTCTATATCTAATATATAGACTAGCTGCTCAGACCGCCTTCGGGGCTCGGCTCTGAAGTGGTATATAATATTTTCTTGAAAGTCTGTATGTGTGTAATAAGTTTTTATTTAATTTTTTTTATGTTATGTTATGTTATAATAGATTACAATATTTCTTAATCATTTCTTTTTCATATTTTATTTTCATTGATTTATTGAATATTTTTAATTATAATGAAATTTAAGGAAATCTAAATTTAGAGATTTGAGACATTTTATAAAATTAAAATTAATTTTTTTAGCGTTATATAAACTTAATATATACCAGCTGGTCAGAGCGCCTTCGGCGCTCTTCACAGCTGGACGGGGGCTCCGCCGAGTGGTACATCGTATTTGGTTAAAAGTAGTAAAAGGTTTTCATCCATTTTGTTTCAATCATTATATTATCATTTCTTTTTGTGTTCTTATTTAAAATAGAATTTTAATTTAATCAGTAAATTAATTATATATATTATTATTGTATATGTTATATCTATCTATTTATATAACTCAAAGATACTCGAAAGTTCTTGGCCACATTTCTCCAAATGTCCCTATCCTGAGCCCTTGTCCCATCTCTCTTAGGATCCTTCCTATGCGTCCATGGTCTTGATTCCCTTTGATAATAATTTTGATGAGATAAGCCTCTTTACTGCATGATAACAGGCGTTTCCCGATTGATACCTCGATTTAAATTCTTCTCAAATATTATTATACTTCGTGATTACATTCAATTTTTCTACATATTCAAATTTTACATTTTGTATATTAAGATTTTGTATGTTAATACTGTTCCTCTTTGTCACTAAATATTTTTTCTTATCACTATTAATTTCTTGAGTGTCTGGCCCTGAGCTTTGTTGATAGTATGTTTGTTTCCTTAGAACCTCCATTAATTTTTCCTCGCTATCTGTAATTGCAATTGCCGAATCTCTTATAATATTTAAGACGTCTGCTTAGCCTAACTTTTCAATTTTTTTGTTTAATTGCATTTCGAGTGATTTTTTCCCAATTTGTGTAATCACATACTCACAACATGCAACATATAATTGGCTGTGGGAAAAACATGGGGATTGCAAATGAACTCCGCAGCACTTGAGTGTCTGGCCCTGAGCTTTGTTGATAGTATGTTTGTTTCCTTAGAACCTTTACCTCCACAAAACATACCCACATTGCACTTTTATAATATATACCGGGACCCTGAGCCTTGGCTCGGTACTAAGTTAAAAAAATGATTCATTATTATTGGATTTGGCTGGTAATATTAATACCTGGGACACCGAGCTCTCGCTCTACCCTTTGAAAAATATTGATATACAATTCTTTAATTATTTATTACAATTATTAAATGATACACATTTGCATCAATCTGATTAAAATGAATGAACTTGTGCTCCTCAATAATACATAAATATATAATAAATATATATATTTTTTTTTCTATAGTGTTTTTTTGAAAAACTGTTTAGCGCCCCAAGTGGTTATAAAACAAACAATTTTAGCTAGTATAATAAGATTAATCCAAGTAATATCGTCTATTTCTATTCGACACTATTTTCACTCCTTATGGTAGCGGCCCAGTCGATGATGTTATATGGATCGTTAATTAACCATTAACCATTCACTGAATCGCCATTCAAATAATAACATACAAACAGAAAAATAAGGCGTGTTGATATAAAATATATACCTGTGACACCGAACTATCACTCGACCCTTTAACCAATTTATACAATTTATTTTTATATACTTTAAAAATTTTACAATTTTTTAATTATTTATTATAATTGTTAAATGGGATTTCTAAAAATGACCCATTAAAAAATTGTTTCCTAAAATGTTTCAAAATAATTAAAATAAATTTCATTTATATAAATATCTATTTTTATTTTCATTCAAAGAATATTTTGTTTATAATTTTATTTTTTTAATATTTTATTTATAAAACACGAAAACATTTAAAATTATATGAATAATTGATCTCTTAATTGGATTTTCATTTTCAATTGACGATTTGAATTCATAAAATATTAAAAAAAAACTTTTAAAACTTTTAAAATTATTTTCAAGTATATAAGAATATAAGATATATTATGGGTGAATTCAAAATGTATGAAGGGACACATTATATAATATAGATAGATATAACATTTACAATAATAATATATATAATTAATTTACTGATTAAATTAAAATGTATTAAAAGTAAGAACACATATATAATATATATTTTATAATATATTTTATAATATTTACCGGAGTATAATAAATTGATAACGACATTTAATTCTCCTACTATATATCGAATCGAATATAAAGATAAATCTTCTTTTAAACGTTTTGTGAAACAATTTCAAATAATTTAAATGTATATCTATTAATGAAATTAAAAAATCAAATATATGAATATAATATAAATATTTTTAATTTTATTTTAAGAATAGATATGTATATATCTCACAGGCGGTGGTTGTGACGTCACATATATACATTTAAATTTAGAAGAAAAAAACTAATAAAGATGTAGTTTTCCTGAGATGTGATCAATAAAACTCAATTTTTCTTTATAAATACTATCTCTGGTGTGAATTTCAAAAAAATAGAGCGGTTTTTGAGAACAAAGAAACAGAGAAACAAACAATTTTTACTCTCATAAGAAGATAAGATTTATCTATCAATTACGCCCATAGTATTTTGTTGCAAGTCTGTGTAACATATAACAGCTTTACATTCTTTTTATTTCAATTAGTGGTTATACTAATTAAAACCTTCATTCTCAATCATCAATAAATGATTTATAAATCATATTGTATATGTTATATTGGGATATACAAAATACTCTTCAAAATCCATTTTATTATTTTATATAAGTATATAGATTTTACTTTTTTCTTCTTATAATTTGACGAATAATACAATTAGTATATATTTAATGTATTTTTATTTGTTCTATTAATATTTCTATTTAATGTACTCAAAATGGTGTCAGCCCATTTGTTAATTAATGTAATTATGGACTCACATGATAGGAGAGAGCCAAAATTGGAAATAGGGCAATTATAAAGAAAAAAAAATGAATACTTATTTAATGAATTTAAAATAATAATATAAATAATATAACATGGTAATAGGATATCTCAAATGATTAAAAACTCAAAAAATGAACAATACAGAAACCTACTAAATAATAGAAGATAGAGATACTAATTCTATTGAGAGCATTCTTAACAAAAGTCAACATTGGAGTGGGAAAAACCTTTGCTCTCAGACCACGATGCTCTAAATAGTCTAAATGACCTTTTCATTTTATTAATTCAAAAATAACTTATAATAGATCCTATTTACAATCTAATGATATTGATAACTTATTGATTAATTGAACATTCAACTTCTTCTTCTTCTCAAATACTGAATTAGAAAATATTATTATTTATTTATTTATTTCACAAAGTCAAACTAAAATCCTCCTATAGAGATAAAATGTCCTTAAAATTTTATAAGCTAACTCTCGCTTGTATTTTAATAATTATAGCAGATATTTTTGAACTATCACTTTTTCCCCCGATCTTGACAAAAAGTGTAAATTTTTGCCCTCCCAATCATCAGTAGGGCAGAGCGGGAAGAGCCTAGTGGTGTGGGATTTGTGAACTTGTTCTCGACCCACCTGGGGTAAATATTTAGTTTTAAAATTCGTCTTCATGATACTTATGGGGTTTTGGCCATTTTGTTCCCCGCTGGCCAAGCGTGTTGGAAGATGGATAGGAATTTGGGAAGTGACATGATTAGGGATAGGTCATGATTTCCCGGTGGTATATGAAATGGGAATAATATCAAGGGCTCACGTGGGGCAAGGTCGCCAGGCCTTGTGGTAGATATCTATCCTTGTCAGGACCACAGAGGAGTATCTACCCGCTACCCCGCTACACCAATATAATAAAATACATAAATATAAGACTGCTACTGCATGAGGACACGAATAAAATTCCAATCACAAGGAGACATAATCTCTCCAAAATTGTTTACAAACCTTCTCGAATACAGATACAGATATGTAAGCAAATAGATTGGGATAATATGGGCCTAAATATAAATTACTTTGGTTAACCGATTGTATTGAAAAGACAAGTGTGATGCTCCAGAGATCGAACGAGGTTTCCCAGCAAGCAGGTCTGAAGATAATGAATGACTTTGAATCTTATAATTGGTGGAGGTGAAGAAACGATTTCCTATAAATACTTAGGAGGACATGAAGCACGTATATCCCGAGATAATCAAACTTGCCAACTCGGCAGACATGGGCCGCCGCATTTGGCAAACTCGGACACATCTTCAAATCATCTACCACTACCAACATACACTTTAAAACGTAAAGTGTCTTACCAGTTCTGACCTATGGCGCAGACGGTGGCACTCGAATCTAAATATATAATAAATTTGATTTTAATAATATTTAAGTGAGTAAAATCTCTTTAGAAATATATATATATATATATATATATATAGGTGAGAGGCAAATGTTGAAACCCATATGAGAAAGTATTTATTACAAATGATGTAAAGAGGTTCTTGAAACTTTCCCGGAGCGGTTGGATGTTAAAACTGGACTTAATAAGCACAGACTTACTAGTCTGATCGGGTTGGATGGAGGAATAGACCGACAGACTAGAAAAATAATTAAAAATTGATTGGACAGAGGACTAACATGACTAACATTGTTTGTTTGTTTTTTATAAATTGTACATGAATAAATGTAATTAAATGTAAATTGAATATTGAATTGTAAATACATATGTAAACCCGAATAGAATATATTATAAGAGCAATAAATTAATAAATAAAATATTTATTTAACGAACAAATAAAAGATAACTGTAAACTACCTCCTCTTTGAATAAATCAATGAATATTGCCTTTTCATAATAATTTTAATATGATAATACCCGATAAACCCTTTTATTTAAAACTATAAGATTCACTACAAGAATACCTTCCCGATTTCTCAATCGGATTAATTCATTTTATATACTAATTAGAATAATGATCTGCATTGAGATTCATTCCTCTCCCGATATAATCTTGATGCGGCATTTGGATTTTATCTACGTTTTCCATAAATTGTAGTATTTTCTTGAACTGAAAAACGAAACAATAAATAAACAATGTCTAAAAAGTATATTACATTGGATTATTTTTCTGAATAGTGATTGATAGCAGCAATTTCGATATTTAATTTATTTTTCAAAATTTTCTTTCACCAATCTTGAGGCTTTTTTAATCAGATTAGATGTTATCCTAAGCTATCATATGACAAAGGTTCATGCAATATCTTTCTACAATGTGGCGATCTTGCTTTAGCAATTCACACAAAACACAACAGATAATCGAAAACTATAAAAGTAAAAAAATTTTTTTTTTTTGTTTTTTTGACATAAATTTATTTATTTAAATTACATACGATTTATATATTACTAAATGGGATGAAATTTGTTATATATATATAATTATTATTATTAATATTATATGAGCATTTAGATTAGAATAAAATCTAATATTAAGCATATTAATATTTCTATTTTTTTAATATTATAATAAAACGGAGAATGTTTGTTGTAATATGAGAAGTTGATAGAAAGAGAAAGAGAAAGAGAGTTATTGAAATATCATTATTATTATTATTATTATTATTAATAATAATAATTAATAATAATATCGCCTGAATAATAAATAAGTTATTTAAATTTAAACTATTTAAATATTAACATTGGAATATATTTTAAATTTTTAAATGCCTATGTATATATATATATCATATATCTTTTGCAAAGATAAAATAGAAAATTTCTACATTCTTCTGAGCCCCTTGAGAATTTAGAAATTGGCATAGATCTAAAATAATAAAAAAAAATATAGATCTTTGCTATTCTATTAAATCTGAGCAAAATCAAATCCATATCTATATGCATATTATAATGGGACTATTATATATTATATATTTTTTTTTAATTTGACATTATTTTAATTTATATTTTTTTATACATTTGTAGTAATAATAGTAACATTAGAAATAGTATAAGTTTATCTTATATGTATATAGGGAGGGGGGAGGGAGGGGAGAGAGAAAAAGGTCTTATTTTAACTTTCAAACCTTGCAAGTGCCTTACATTCTATAATAATATGGTTATGCCTTTTAATTTTTTAATAAAACAATATATATAGACCCGTGATTCAATATCCCGAATTCGGATATTTCAGCGTGAATGATACTAAAGATGTCATCTCCATCTTTTTTCTTTTGCCAATATATGTATAATTAATAACCAATTCGATGGTTGGACTAGAACTGGTCAAACCCCAATTCTTCTTACATTTTTATTTATATTTCTGAGATATAAAGCATCAAAATTATCATTCTCAATTTTACAATTATTAGACTAAAAAGTAAATTACATTATTTTTTTTGAATAAATAAAAATTAAACTATAAAAAATATTAAATATATATTGATTTATACAAATTTACATAAAATTATATTTATATTTATATATATAGTTATTTTAAAATTCTATTATATTTCTATGCATAAAACATATCACATTTATTAAAATCAACATAAATGAAGATTCATTTATATAAACTAAGCAGCTTTTTCTTTATTTCAATAGTTATATATATTTTATATATATTTAATAAACTTAATACAAAAAATTATAAATTAATGAGATCTATGAAATATAGTTTAAAGATATGATAAAATTAAAAGTTAATTAAAAACATTATTATTTATAAAATAAAATTTTTAAGTGAAAATCAAATTAGCATAATCCACCTTCTTCGTCATCGTCTCTTAATTCTGAAAATCCTGATGTTCTTTCATCTTGAAATCCTTCATCCTGAAATATCAAACAAAATTATAAACATATTATTTATCTATTTGTGTAAACATTATTTCTTCTAAATAAAATGCTAAAATTAAAATAAATTTAATATATTTTATAAAAATGGTACAAGTGTTTTTCTTGATTAATTATTTCTTTATAAAAACTATAGAAGAAAAATGTTGTAAAACGTGATGGGTTTAACATTTTAAATATTATTATTTAAACTTAAAATGTAATTTTTTAATTATACATATTTAAACAGTTTTTTTTTTTTTAGGGATCTCATAACTTTAAAAACTTTTTTTCTCATTTTTTAAGGCGTTACATTTTTTAATTATTTTAATAAAAAGTAAATATTTATTTTAATAGAGATTATAATGATATCTGACAAGTGGGGCCCCTTATGAGAGGAAAACTTAATTTTAGCTATTAAATCTAATTTTATATTATTTAATTAAAATAAATTAAGAAAGAAATTGTCTTTCATCGAACATTTGACTTCTCTTTATAATTAATAGTTTCCAAATGAGACAAATTTATGTTTTAGTTAAATTAAAATTTATATTTTATTATTGGAATAGATTCAATTTGAGTCAAAAGTTTCCTTTCATTGTTTTATTTAAAGTAAATATAAAACAACTTGGTATCATAATGATACGCAAAGTATTAAGTTTGAAAGAAAACCCCAATTTAAAACATTTGTTTTTGTAGGTGTTATTTATTTTCTATTCTTTTTGAATGCTGTATGTAAATGAAAGAATTACCATTATGATGATAATAATAATTAAATGGAAATAAAAACAACTTGAGTGAGAAGTGAGATATCCAAATTTTATGCTAGGTTTTGGAATTTGGAAGAGTTTAACCGTTTGGCCGCTACGCAGCGCCGTCGCGCTTCGATATTTCGTCTCCAATACAACTACGCGGCGCGGTAGCGCTGTCATTTTAGTGCGAGTTTGTCGGTCGCCGTGGGAGGTTGTTTCTTGCCTTTCGTGTGTTTTTTAAATAAAAGTGTTCTTTCTCAAGCCTAAAGAGTACGATACATCAGTTTTTATTTTATAAATATTTTTTTTTATATTTTTTTTTCGCATTGAAAAACGTAGCCATGTCGAGTAATGCTAATATTTCGGACTCTGAATTGAGTTCTAATTTCACATCTGAGAATGAATCTTTGGACACGATTGATGTAAGCAGTGATGACGATAGTGTAGTTGGTCATAGAAAGAAAAGATTGAGAGTGGAAAGTAAATCTTCAGAATCGTCTTCTTCTTCTTCTTCAGAAACGGAAGATCTAACATTCATACCCATTCAACCAACAAAAACATTATTTTACAATGCTTGTCAAACACGCTAATACAGTTTTTCACCAGCATTATGTACCACATCATCAACTATCTATTGATGAATCACTGGTTGGTACACACTGCCATTCATCAATAAAGCAGTATCTTCCCAGTAAAAAGCATCATAAATGGGGAATAAAATTCTGGATGTTGTGCGACTCAATAACAAAATACTGCTTAGGATTTTTCTGTTACAAAGGAGCCAATAATG
This sequence comes from Labia minor, assembly GCA_963082975.1. NCBI lineage: Eukaryota > Metazoa > Arthropoda > Insecta > Dermaptera > Spongiphoridae > Labia > Labia minor. The sequence goes on along the minus strand of OY720347.1, from coordinate 1,167,328 downwards.
CAGAAGACAGGGATATAATAAAAAAAGACGGACTAGGATTTTCAGTGGTAGAAAAGTTATTGTCAGTTGGAAATTATCTACATAAGGGTTATCATTTATTTTTGGAAGGATGGTGTTGAATGGCTATATCAGAGGTGGCCATCCCAAATGATCTTGCGGGCCACTTTGGAAATGCATCATAACTTCGCGGGCCGCATATAAAATTATACATACCCATATTAGATTTAGACCCATTATAGATATTGTTTGGTGTGACAAATTGAAAAATAATGAATTTTTATTATGTTTACTATTATTTTTACATATAAACATATATAATATAATAATAATGATGATACTGAATGCACATTGTAAAAAATATATAATACTAAAAATTAAAAAAGAAACATCGAAATAAAAAAAATGAAATCATATTTATTTCACTAGTGCGATATTTGTTTCATGAGGGCGCAGAATGGAAAAGTGTGATGAATCTCGCGGGCCGCAAAAATGTTTACGGCGGGCCACATGCGGCCCGCGGGCCGCGGGTTGGCCACCCCTCGGCTATATCCTATACAAATCTAACCACAGAAAAAAAAATGTCCCGGCTGCAATTCACATCCGCTATTATTGGACAAATCGAAGAAGAATGGATGACCTTTAGAAATATGGAAAATGAAGCATCAACTTCAAGCCCAAAATTTGCTTTGGAAAAACTAACTGGACGCAATTTACGGCAGTGTGCGGTCTGCAGTAATAGGAGGACTGGAATAAAACGTTCCAACCTTATCTGTTGCCGTCGCAAGAAGGGGTTACATGGAATTTGCGCAGCAAAACATAAATGTTAAACTTTTTTTTTTAATTTTTATTTGGCTTTCCATTTTTTTTTATAACATACTACTTGTATATCATTTAATTGCCTTCAACAGTTGTTTCCATTAATTCTTTATCTACAAAATGTTAAAAGTTTTATGTAAATCGATGTAAAATTGGAGAAGTTATAAAGTTTTAAGTAGATATATATTTTTTATTTATTTTATACCAAAATTTCCTTTAGCGGTTTTGGAATGTATTAGCATTTTCATAGATAGCTGCCAAACGGTTAATATCGTTAGAGTGGAATTAAAATTTGGTAATTTTTATTTTAATACAAAGTATTATACAATTTCGATTTTATAAATAAATATTTTGTTTTTGTATTATTAAGAAAAAATAATGAAAACAAAGTAGTTGTTTACCTCTATGTTAGAACTTGTTCCAGCCCCACCAGCTAAAGCTGCTGCATTAGGTGATACATATGATGGGGCAGCATTCTCTCGGACACTTACTTTAGGTGCAGCAACAGAGGTTATTGGCTTTGGTAATGGCAATTCTCTTGCTAATTTAGCATATTCGACATCCATGTGTTTTATAAATGAACTATTAAGTGCTTGTCGAACCATATCTGGATCTTCTTCATCAAAACCTTGAAGTAACATTTCTAGAGTTTGCACCTAAAATTAAAAAAATAATTTATCTAAATAAGGTATCTATTATTAATTAAATAAATTAATATTTTTTTTATCGACCTCAGGAGCTTCACAACAATTTCCCCATTCTTTAAATGCTTTTTCAGCTGCTACATAATCTTCACGTGCCAATTGAACAAGAACAAGTACAACTGCAAGTCGGCCAATAGGCAAAGTGTATTCTGCCTGTTGATGTAATCCAATTTCACGACGAAGGGCATCTGCTGCTTGATCAAACCTTATAAAACAAAATAAAATAAATTACTATTTACAAACACTTTATAATTTAAAAATAAATATTTTTCTTCATTTTTACAAGTATAATATTTTAAATTCAAATTTTAAATAATCTGACCAAACTCGACCATCGTTTTAATAAAAATTTAAATTTTGTTCCGTATTTAACAATCTATAGTATAATAAAAACTTTGTTATGGAGAATGAGTAATGATAAGGTGTTGAAAGATTGAAATTTGAATAACGTAAATATTGATGGTTCAGTCACTATAATCGTTTGTAGAATTAGTAGGTTTATATTATAAATTTTTTTATCGACTTTATTATGAATACATAATAATTGAAGTGTTGAGAATTAGAAGGGGGTCAATGAACCATTTTTTTGAATGTTGACCTCTTCTAATTCTCAAATCTTCATTTTACCGTTTTTGACATTACATTTTTTTTTTATCACTAGATAATATGGTATAACGATATTAACGAGATAATAATGATTCAACTAAATCCACAATTTTGAAAATTTAATTTAAAATAATTTATAAAACATTTGACAAAATTGGTAAAAAGAATATTCAATAAATGTTGTAAATGGAAAAGATAAATTAAAAATTATAAAATATTTGTTTCATTCTCATTAAAATATAAAATTGTGTCTAAAGAAATTAAAAATTATTTAATTTTTTTTTACTTTTTTTCCAATTAAATGAAATGAAATATTTTTTTTATTAAGTTTGATTTATTTATTTGTCAAGTTACTGAAATTTTAATGTATTATTTTGAAGTTATCAATGTTGAAATATATTTTATTTATTATTATTATATTAATTTCAAATTTATAATTTCACTCTAATTTCCACAAATTGATAATTATATTTTTTGGGTATGAGTATTTAATTATTTTTTAAGTAAAATTCAATTCCATAATTATAACTTAAAAATGGCCTATATTCTAGAGATCAATTATTTCTGTGGTTCTTTTGTCCAAATAAAACTACGTCTATGCTCGTCTATTTGAATTATAAACTACTATTTACTTATGTTCCAAATTTCACTTTAATCCATTGTATAGACTTTGTATAGATCTATGTTTCATTTTAATGTTTCATATAAATTTATAAGAGTAGTATATTGAAAATATATTTGATAAAATTTCATTTTATTTATTAACAAAATAAATATAGTTAGTTCACTAACTATGTTTATAAATTTATCCTTTTATTCGACATCATTAGCTCGTTGTAAAAGAGGGGACCATAAATATCCATATATATTTATGAAATCAAACTAGGTTCATTTCTCTGATGGAATAGAACGCAAACTAAATTAATTTAGTATATATTAAAAATAACATAATATAATTAAAATGGAAAGAATGGTCAACAAATGATCTTTAATTTATATACCCTAAGACAATTAAATTTAATTTTCTTAGTATTCTTCAAACAATTTCTACTTTATAAAAAGTAGGATATTGTGAAAAGAGTTATGTTATTTATATAAAATAAGAGTAAAAAAATGAATATATATATATATATATAATCAGTAAAACATCTTACATTTTCAATTTAACCATCAAACGAGAAACTTTGGACATAAATTCTGCAGCTTGTCTAGTACTGTCTTCAATCTATAATTAAAAAAAAATAATTTATTTTTTATTAAATTAATTACTTTATTAACAATTAATCAACAATTTATTTATTTTTAATTTATTTATTTACCAAAACAAGATCAGCAGCTCGTTGATATAATCGAAGTGCATCATCTGGCTGATCTTTTTCCAAAATTTTAGCTGCCTTATCTAAGGCAGCTGCTCCAGAATCTGGTGATCCATGTTGTTGATACATATTACAAGCTCGCTCAGCCAATTGGCATACTTCCCGTAAATCACCAAGATCTTTACAAATAAGAATTGCTTGTTCTAAACATCTAAAATAAAAATAATTGAATTTTATATTAAAATAATGTATATAAAAATAAAATAATATAAAATATATTTTGAAAAAATATGATATCACTTCAAATATGAGTACAGCAATCACTAGACCATAAAATTATGCACTTTTAGTTATCCAATTAATCTCTTATTGTTTAGTCTACTTAAAATATTGCATAAATAATTTCATAAATTATGTACATTGAATTGTATTTTCATTAATACTTGAACAATTAATAACATAGAAAAAATTACATTTTACAAAGAAAAGGATAAATAGTAAAAAAGGTTTTATCAAAAATATTTTTTTCCAAAATATTTAAGGTTCAAATAAAATATAATATATATATTTATATTTTACTTACTTGGCGGCATGATAGATACTGTTAAACTTAAGTTAAATAAATATATACTTTTTATATTAAATATTAAAAATAATTTTTAATTTATACATTATATAAACTTTAAATCAATCAATTCATCACTACGAAAAAGAAGTTTATTAAATGCAAAATTAATAAATAAAAAATCGTACTTAGACATTCAATTGAATTTTGTTGTTAGGTTATCTGATCTTTTAATAGATTTTATTTTAAATTTTTTAATTCTATAATAAACATTAATGAATTTATAATAAATAAATAGTAGAAATAATTAAACCTATGTATATGTTATAAATATAATAGAGAGAATCACAAGCTCATTTATATGAACTGACGACAAACCAATAATATTCAATCGAGTCAGAATTTATCTTATACATGTATATTTAATAAAAAGATTTTTCATTTCAATAAAAAGGATACGCTCTATTTTGTTTATGGCATTCAGCTGCTTTTAATAGACACTCTTTACATTGTTCAAATGATTTTCCAATTTTAAAACAGGTAGCTAAAAAAATTAATTAAAAAAATTATAATTAGTTGGAGAAATATTTATAAGAATTTAAACAAATAACTCAATTTTACCTGAAAAATAGAATTAGATAGAATAAGAAAATAAAAAAATAAAATTTTAGAAAATAGAACAATTCATCAAAATAATCATTATTAAAATTTAAATAAAAATAGGATTACAATAATATTATAAATTATAATAAATACCAGCTTGACTATATTCCTCTGCTGCAATTTCATAATCAGGCCTCCATTTCAATAATGAAGTTTTAAGACTATAATAACAAAATAAGAAAAAAATAATAATTTAATAACAATATACATATATTGAAATTTTATTATTATTTTTATTAACAAATGTCTATATATAGTATAAACTATAAAACAAAGATCTAGGTCTTTTCAATATAAATAAATGTAACAAAAACAACGGTAAACTCTAAATATACTGTTTTTACTAAAGAAATTATTTATTGATTGCCAAAGTTATAAATTGTTTGTCAATCAAATTTAATTAGATAAAATCTCTTTGAATTTATAATAAAGAAATATTTTTTAATTTTTTTTTAAATCAAAATTTGCATTGTGCTGTAAAATTTAAATTATAAAAAAGTAAAAAAAAATAAAAGGACATAAAAGAAAATATTAATTATAGATTTTTTTTTAATTTTATACTTTCATTAAATAAGGAAATTATTAAAAATCTATGAATATAATAAAACATTTGTTATATATCCCTTAATTTTTTTAACATGACAGTCATTGACGTGATAACCTCTTAGATTGAAAAGATAAATATAATACATTATAATGTTATTAAATAATTAAATAAGAACATTTAATCTAAAATAAGTTGTAACTAAAAATATGAATAAATATATTTTTTACCTTTTTTCTGCTGCTTTTATATGTTCTAGCCCTTCTTCTATTTTCTTATACGTCGCCATGATTATGAATGAAAATATAATAATCTTCTAAAAAACATTGCTTTCTTTCTCGTTAGATTAATTTATTTCAATAATATAATATAATACTATTAATAAAATATAAAATATTATTAGGATAAAATTATGCTTAACAAATAGTATTAAAAAGCAATATTAATATTAAATATATTGTAAAAGGGGGAAATTTCCATTTCAATTTAAATATAATTGAATTTTATATTTCTAATAAAATTTACTACTTAGTACTTAGTACATAAAAACAACATATTTTCTTCAAAAACATATCTGCGAAAATTATCAAATTATAATAAAGTGAGATTTTATTATCTAAATATCTATATATAAATACATATTGATGAAAACGTAAATTAATATTAATCTGAAAAGAATATATTAATAAATGTTTTCATTCAATTTTTAAGTAAATATTTTGAGACAGTTTAGCTCATTTTTAATAAAATAGTTTAATTACTACGGTTTTTTGTCCATAACTTTGGAACGGATCATTTTTTTTGAAATTTTGAACTTTATACCTTATCCTTGGTCCATGACGGTTTTAATGATACCCGAAACTTGAAAATAAAATAAAACATAATAGATATAATATATAAACAAAAATAGAAACTAATTGGTCTAATAAAAGCCAATTCTCTTTAAAGATAAAATAAGATCTCTTCTTTTGTATATTGGCCTTTTTTACCGACCGACGATAGTAAGGGAGGTATTGTTTATTATAATTATAATTATTATAACGTTTTTTCTCAACTTCGCTTGGCGTCTGTCTGTCCCAGTGTCTGTTCGCTCTTTTGACAAATTGAAATCGTTTTTTCATCAACTTAATATTGAGATAGACTTTTGAAAATTTTTATAGATATTTCAATGGATGCCTAGAAGGTATGGTAGAAATATAATTTAATTATAATAATGTAATTAACGATAATTTGATTTAATATTTGAATTTTCATTCACGCCATCTGATGGATAAATATTGAGTTGGTTTTCATTTTGAAAGAAATTTAATAAAATTTATAACATTAAAAGATAAATTTTAAATTAATATAATAGTTATAATAAATACCAGGTGTACAAGCTTAAATCCGCTGTTCGCTCATAGATGGCGTTATTGAGCGTATGAAGGTCATATGGACCCGCCATATTTTTTTTCTTATGAATACGACGTCTGTCATCAATGAGCAGTCAACATAGCTATCAATTGCGTTAGAAACATTACTTTTTTTCGCTAAGTATGAATAATTTTGTGCCAAAAAACAGCATTTGCGGGTAGCTCTGCTTCAATTTATAGAAATCAGCCGATGAATCGCATCAGATGCTAGTGGAGGACAATACACTTTTGGTAACCACGTGCCGAGAGATTGGTTGGAATTATCAGCAAAGACATGAAAAGCTGATTTTTCTTCATGATAATGCTCCGTCTCACACGTCGAAAAAAGTAAAAAACTATTTGGAAACACTCAACTGGGAGGTGCTACCACACCCCGCTTATTCACCGGACCTGGCCCCGTCTGACTACCATCTATTTTCGTTAATGGGCCACTCGCTTGCTGAGCAGCACTTCGATTATTACGAAGACATCCGAAAATGGCTTGAAGAGTGGTTTGCCTCAAAAGAAAAAGAATTTGATTGGCATGGTATTCATAAATTGCCCGAAAGATGGAAAAAATGTATAGATAGCGAGGGCATCAACCAAGTGGAAGACACGTGCTCCAATTTTTGATCGCCCTGAGTGAAAGTTATGACGTCATGAATGGCATTTAAAAACAATAATTTCTTTATAATACCAGGTGTTTAGATTTAGAGGAGGAGGAGCAAGTTTTATCCATATAGTCACGTGAAATTTTTATTTTTTTTATTATAACAATATCTAACTAAGTAAGTAATTAAATAATCTACTGTTTTAGATTTGATTGATAATATGTAAATATGAGAAAATGATAATTCTTTTAAAATTTGTTACATTCTTTGATATAAGTAAATATTTTACAGTGATAAATAATAAAAGTTTAATTTCTTAGCTCTTAATCTATCAATTTTATTTCATAATAAAAAAAATATTAATAAAAGAACTTGGTGTAAATCTGCAGAAGATAGTTGATTTTGAGTGTAATCGACAAATAATAAACACATGTTTACATAAAGCTTACACTACATTTTATTTAAATAAATGAATTAATCAATCAGAAAACTATGAAAATTAAAATCTGTAATTTAAATACCCTCATATAGATACCATAATTTTTTTATGGAAATAGTCCATTCCTAAATAGAAGTTTACATTGAGCTTTCATTACATTTTATTTAAGATACAAGGTTTTTTACAAGTGAAGTTACAGTGCTATGTGTATAGATTATAGAATATGCATTCAATAGTTCTTCTTTAAATGATATGAAGTAAAACAATCTTTTAAATGTAAGAGAACTTTATAAACTTTACACATAAGATTACTGGTTTTTCGTATTTTATTTGCATGGTATACACGACATCTTCTTCTTAAATGTTTTTTGGTTTCAGAAATTAGAACGAATTGGGGCCGTTTTAATTGTTCGGATAACCTCTGAGTTGAATCATGATGTGGACCACGTGACATAGTTGGGATTTCCAAATTTTCTTTAGAATCTGGTAAATTATCCTAAATCCAAGCTTCAGATAAATGTAGTAGGAAATCATGAAACTTGAATGTTTTAGTAGAATTTATATTTAAATGTTCATAAACTATATTATATCTATCTATCTTTGTGGATCTACGGAACTCGAAAGTTCTTGGCCGCTGCAACCACACTCATCCAAGTATTCCTCTTCTGAGCTACAACCCTCCCATCTTTCTCACGTCCTTTCCCACATTATCCACCCAGCACGTTCTTGGTCTTCCAAGTGGACGTTTCCCACTCGGTCTCCTTTCCAATATATTTTTCGCCATTCTTTCCTCTCCCATTCTAACCACGTGTCCTGCCCTCCGTAGCCTTCTCGATTTTATAATTCTAACTATATCTGGAGATGCATAGAGGTCATGCAATTTCTCGTTAGGCAATCTTCGCCATTCCCCGGTGACCTCATCTTTCTTTGGCCCATAAATGAATGCTTCGCAGAATCCTATTCTATAAATTCTCTAAAACTACTCTCGTCACCTAAGGTCATAGACCATGCCTCACATCCATATAATAGAAACGGTAAAAAAATTGTTTTGTATATTTTAATTTTTATCCCCTTTGATAATAATTTTGACACGATAAGCCCCTTGACGGCATGATAACAAGCGCTTCCCAATTCCCAATATTCCAGAGAATCTTACACAATGTCGTCAAAAGAGAAATTCCCCTATAGTTATTGCAGTTGCTTCAATTACCCTTCTTAAAGATTAGGATAATAACTGCCTCTTGCCATTCTAAAGGAATCTTTTCCTTATACCAGATCGAAAGAACTAATTTATGCATACACTCTACTAAAAGTTTGAACAGCATATGACACAATTATAAATACAATATCTAACAAGAGTTGTGGTTTATATTTCTTAGATGAACCTGGAGGCACTGACCAAACTTTTCTTATTTCAATTATTCTGGCAACTATAAGATCACAAAATAATATGCTAATGAATTATCTGGTAATGCAGTAACTCTTTGGGATGGTGGTCGAACAGCACATTCAGCATTGAAATTGCCATTAAATATGCAGGTAATTGAAACTCCAACATGTAATATTAGCAAATATTCTGGGATAGGAAAAATACTAAGATCATGTCAGCTTATAATATGGAATGAATGCACCATGGCACATAAGAAATCTTTGGAAGCACTCGATCGCTCATTAAAAGATTTGAGAGGAAATGAACAGCTCTTTGGGGTTGCACTCATTTTGATAGCTGGTGATTTTCGACAAAGTCTACCAGTTATACCACGTTCAATAACTGCAGATGGATTGAATGCATGTCTCAAATCATCAGTGTTATGGCGGTATGTGGAGAAAATATCTTTAAAGACCAATATGCGTGTTCAATTATAACAAAATGAATCTTCTGAACGATTTGCAAAACAATTGTTAGATATTGGGAATGATAAAATGGCAATGGAAGAATCTACACACAGTATTACATTACCAGAAATTGTAAAATCCAGTGATGAATTAATTGCATTCATAATCGGATTAATAAAAAGGGCGACTATAATGTGGAGAGTAACTACAGGGGGATTAAGAAATTACCCTTACTAACTCACTTGGTAAAATCTTCATCCAAGTCTTGAAGGGGAGACTGAGTCTGTGGGCTTCGGAGGGAGGAAAGATCCCGAAAAGTCAGAAGGGGTAGGGTGTGTCGAGATAATTTGTTTGTTTTTTCTTCGTCGGTGGGAATGAAGCTGAGAATTTAAAAATATTGATATTTAAAATGATTAATTCTTGATAGCAGGAATGAAAGAAAAAAACCTTTTCAATCAGACTTTGGTGCGAAGTTCACTCAACCTGAGTGAACAAATTTTGGAAGCTACTTGAAATAAAAAGTAGGTACCTCCAATCCAGAGAATCAAAGGAAGAAAAGGCTGAAAGAATCCATTGTTGTAACGAATATGGAATACTTCTTCCCCTACTTGACCAGGGCCAGGCTGAGATTGGCGCGGCCTTGCCCGTATACAGAACAATCATAATTTTTGGAACTATATAAAGGGATTCAACATAATAATTCTTATAAAAACCTGGTTGGAAGGGGAGAAAATGAATGTAATAAATTAAAAATTAGGGGAACTATAGGAGGGCAATTATCAGCAATAAATATAATGTGAAAAAAAATCTTCAAAAGAGTGGAAATGGAGCTGAAAATAAAATCGAAAGGTCTAAAAGAAATATGAGCTGTGACCAGGCACAGAACTGACCGACGATTTGAAATAAATTAATTTCCAAACAACAAATATATATATTTAAAGTATAAAAAAAAATATTTTTAAAATTTGAATTAAAATGACTAAATTATATTATCTTGGTTTTTATTTTTAGTTTAATTACTCAATAATTAATTACTACTATATTTTAAGTGAAATTTTTTGAGACATTTTAATACTTTGTAAACTACCACTTCCGGTTTCCAGACATACACCAAAAGTTGATGAATTGATGTCACTGATGCATTAAGTAAATATATCAAATTTTATCAAAATCCGTTGAGCCGTTCAAGCTGTAGACATCTATACGAACACAGACGGACAGACGAACAGACAGACAGACATGATGCTAAAAATACTTTTTTCTGTTAACAAAATACATGCATGATTCGTGAAGATATGTAAAAATCTCCACATGTGAAATTTGGTGTGAAAACACAATACCTTCCTTTCCTATCGTCGGTCGGTAAAAATTTGTAATGATAGTAGTATATAGTAAAGTATAGTAGTATTTTAATAAAAATTAATAATATTGTAATAATTTATAAAAATCGGTCACGAACTTTTTCAATCACTTATCACCAATAAATAATTAAAACTAAAAATAAATTGAAATTAAAAAATACGAGGAATAATTAAATATAAAAGTGAAAAAATATTGATTTATTTATAAATATAAATATAAAATAAATAATCCAAACTGATTTAAACACTTTATATATATATATATATCGTTCTTAAATATTAAAAAAATACATCAAAAACGGATTAAATAATTTATTTATTATTATAATGATTTGAAGAATTGCTGATTAGTAGTATGTATTTTTATTATAAAAAATTGACAAACTTTAAATATTTTTAGTAAAAATATAAATATAATTTAATTAAAAACACAAAATAACACATTAAAGTAGCATGAGTAAATAAATGTTGATAGAAAAAAATTAAAAAAACAAAATAAAGTATTCTTTTTACTTAGGAAAAACATAATGAAAGAAAAGTGGCAAAGGTCATAAATATTTTAATGATTTTTGTTCTTTTTGATATTAGGATTGTATGAAGATGAAAAAGAAGGTCCTTGTAAATGATGTCCAAAATATTCGCACCATCCAACGGGATAAATATCTGGACTTTGACAATCTAACCATTGATCGAAATTTTCACTCCAGCCATCAAAATGAATTTTTAACATTCGTCCAGCAATCTGTGAAATGGATGCCATGCATATCAAATGGGGAAATGTTAAATCGGCACATTCCAATTTCATACCAACATTAAATCCATGTTTTGGTATTTTATTATTAAAATAGATTCTTGGCACTTGTTTATAATTATTTTTAATTAGATAATTTTCCCAATTGAAATTTTTTTCATTGAGTGGTGGTGTCAATGGGATATGATAGGTTTCACAAAATCCAATTGGAAAGATATCAGGGGATGAGGAATGGTAACAAAATAATTCTTTATAATGGCTGTTTTCAAAACGCAACATCAGGTAGCCATCATCTAATACTTTCTCAATCGATGCCACTGTAATTTGTTTTAAATTTAATGGATCTTTTGCCTCAAGTTTCATTCCAACTTTATAATCATGACTATCATTATTATTTGGTATTTGAAAAAGATCCCATCCAGCATCATTTTCATGAAATTGACCAAATTTACATTTTTCATAATAATTTATAGGTGCTAATATATTATGGCCAATTTTAAATGACCATCCAATTGGATGAATTAATTGTGAATCTTGGGAACAACAAAATGTCAATTTAGAATTATCACAATATTCTAATGTCAAACGATTGCCAATAATATTAATAACTTTTGCTAATTTCATTTGATTCATTTGATGACAATCAATTACTTCAACGTAATGTCCAATACGAAATCGTGATTTATATTGGAGAATGTTTTCTTGAAAGGCATTGGATATCGTTGGCGATGACATAAATAAACATTTTAAATGAGTTTTCCAATTCTGTTGTTTTTTTATGATCGCTTTTGGGCACATTAATATTTTTTTATTTTTCGATGTCCAGCCTAATGGATGAACATGTTCATTATATAAACTAATCCAAAAATCATATTTTCCATCCATGAATCCTTCATAACGTAACATTGCTATCATTCCAACAACACGTTTCACCCAGGCAATCCAATAGAATTCACCAGGAAAATTTTTTATTTCATTATCCAATTCATCAATACTTTTTGTTGAAGTCATTAAAAAGTTGGTTAATAAAGGCACTTCAATTAGCAATTGATTTTTATCATTAAATACATTCCAATGTTGTGAAAATGGCAAATGTGTAAAAAGGGATACTGGAGCAGCACGAAATTTTTCATTTCTTAATTGGGTTCCCCATATAGATAATTTTCGTAAATTGGTTTTACAAATTTGTTTTCTTTGCATAAGATAACCATATTCCGAATCGATTGATTTTAATTTTTTTTTATAAACTAATTGATAGTCCTTGATTTCTCTTTTTCTTTTTAAAAACTGTTTTAATTCTTCATCATCAATCGATTTACTATTATTATTCTCTTCATTTCGTTTACAATTTAATGTGTCCATATTCTTTGTGATATGGATTACATTTGTGGTAAGAATATCGTCATAAATGACACTATCATCATTATCATTCCTTTCATTGGTAAGGTCTATCAATAGAATTTCTTTCATTGTCAATAACCTGGAATCAATTTATAAAACAAACAAAAATATTGTTATTAGTATAATTATTTATAAAAATTAAAATTAAGAAAAAAAAATTTTAATTGATAATTTTGGCATATTTGAGATTGGAGAAAAAACTTTATTGTATATATTTGTATTTTTGAGATATTAAACCGCTCTAAGGATTTTTTTTTTGTAATTCACACCATAGCTCATTTATAAAGAAAAATCGATCTGTATTGGTTTCAGTTTCGGGAAAAATCATCTTTGTTTGTTCTTTCTAAATTTAAAATAGGAATTTGAATAATAAAACAAAATACCGCCAGGCAACGCCGGATAGCGCTTCCTTAAATATAAAATATTATAAATAAAATAAAATTAAAAATAGTTATTTTAATAATATTTTGTAATCAAATTACGAAATATATATTGTTTTCTGTCTTTCAATGCATTAATATGTACGTTTAAGGACTATATGTTTTATGACTATTTTTTTTTTAAATTAATTGAAATTGTTTCATTTATTTTGTGGTTTATTTATTTTAAAAAATAATCTTAATCTTAAATATTCATAATTCATAAGGAATAATTTTTTTTAAAGTACCGAGAGGGCTCGGTAAACCAGGTACTATATACTGTATATATTGTATATATTCTATAAATTGTATAAAAAAAATAATTTATTTCTAACTTTTAAAAGGTCACTAGTGAACAAGTTTTTGGAATAATTTAGTCGCACATGGCCCGTATTTATTAGATCATTAGATAATTTACCCAGATATCTCGTGAAACTTTCATAGTTAGTTTAATAAACAAGCTAGATTATTTTTTTTCATATTATATATTATTATAAACTAAAAATAAAAATAATAAAAATAAATAATATGAGTTTAATTTATTTTCTAAAAATAATTTTAAAAATTTTTTAACAAACTTTTAACTTCACGGGCCTTAGTATTTTTTTCCCTGAAAAATCCTATTTCTGACTATTTGTTTCAGGCACTGGACAGCGACTAGACTATTAAACGTATTTAGTATAGTTTTATATACTTTTACATGTTTTAATAAATATTATTGTTAAAAAAGTTTAATAGAAATAAAAGTTGGTTTCACTGCCAGGGGATTTCACATTATCCAAATACCCATTTTTACTCTCTCTGACGAGATAGTATTGCGATTTAATTAATTAAATTATAAATTAAAATCAATAAATAATATTTATTAAACCACAGCGGGTGTTTGGCTCTTTGTCGAGGGCACCACGTCACGTTCTGGCGCGTGATTTGCAGTGTTAAAAAATTAATTCCGGTACTTTCAGCGATTCAATCAAGCTGAAATTCTATATATATTCTATGTATAGCAGTTTTATACAAATTTTAATCATGTGAAAAACTATCAAACATATAATATCTTTATTTTTACGGTCACTTTAGAGGAAAAAAAAATCAAAACGTTGTAGAGAATGACCCTCTTCCGGTTGAGCTTACATTTCTCAAAAGTTGATAGAAATCTACGAATTTCGAATAATGCCCGTATACCAATTTTCATTATTCTAGCTCAAACCGTTTTTGAGTAATTTTGTCTACATACACACAGACAGACAGACATTTTTCTAAACCTTCAAAAAGTATAAAAACATCAAAATCTCGACATCGAAAATTTTCGTGATTCTGGCGAAATAGTAAAAACACAAATAAAAATAATAATTAGTAATTTGCCTCGTTAAGCATTCGAAGAACAAAATATTAAAATGTCCATTTGTTCGATTCTATAAAAAGTAAATGTTATATCGTTTACTCAGACGGTGACTCCAAACTTTTCTATTTACACATCTTCCATAGAGAAGGAATCACTTTAATACAACGCGCATTTAGAGACATATTTAAACCGATATAATATCTCATTATCCGATATTAATGTACAAATGTCAACTACTGGTAGGTACACTCTTACCCTAAACCTATATCAAATATAAATAATAAATAGTAATAGTAATATAAGTAGATGAGATTTCAATTTTTAGATTATCTTTAAGTTTCATGAATTGTAGAATATGTAATGTATATTGTTTTAAGAATTTTTCGTGTTTGCCTAGGAATGTTGGGGTGCTATGCGTACACTATGCCTCCAAATTCAATTCTAGCCGGTATTCAGGGTATTCCTATGTTGTGAATATACTCTACACCTCTATAGTAAGTAATCTTAATATATATAAAATAAATGGATATTCTTTCCTAGATTATATTTAGGAAAAAACCTAGAAAATAATTAAAAATGAAAATAGAAAACCTTTAATAAGAATTTATGTAAAATGGTGCAAATATTCCTACGATGCCTATATCAGTTCGGAAAACCTATCCATATAGGTTGGACAATAAATATAAAATTAATATTAATTTTAGCAATTCTCAGAATATTTAAAAAATATATAAATTTTAATTTTATCATTGGAAATAATTAACATACAATTTTGGAAGTATAATAAGGTTAGATGGATACATATAAATGAATATAAATTTTAATAATTATTTTTATGAAAATATTTATAGAATAATTTGTATTCATAATTAATAATTTTAAGATAAAAATTGAATAGGATAAGTTTGCCCTTATGGAATCATCATATGCCTCCAATTATAGGTTCTATAAAGGAGGATTTTATAAAGATGAAAAAGAAAATTATAAAAATTAAAAATAAAACTAGGTAAATTTATTTTTTTTAATTACTTACCTTTTTAAATTATAATTTTAGATAAAATTATATTAAATATATATATTAATTTTGTGAAATTGAAATTCATTCAATTCTTCTATATTATTTCATTCTTTTTTCTTTGGTGAGTAGTGGTGAGTAGTTCTGTTAGGAACCAATTTACTAATAAAAAAATTGGTGTGAAAACAATACCTCCCTTACTATCGTCGGTCGGTAAAAATGGCGGATTTTTATCGGAAAAATTTTACGCATGCGCACAATTTTATTTCAATATGTACTTTTTTTCATTTTACATTTTAGCTATTAATGATTAATCATTAGTTTCGTTGGTAATAATGATTTGAAAAGGCTTAATTAAATAATAAAATATGTATATAGCATATTTTAATATAAATAATATGAAAAATGAAGATTTCTTTTTTCTTTTCTTCCGATAATAAAAATAATTTTTAGACTACATTATTTACTCTTCGACCATCATTTTATATTCTTTGATAATTCATATTTTGCTGAATTTGCATTTGTCATGAAATTCAATAAGAAGGTATAATGTAGAAAGATAAAAATATTTTATGTTTAATAAGCAAAAAAAGCAAGCAGCAAATCCTTTATGAAAAGACTTTTGTTTGTTTTTTTAATTTTTAAACATTTTAATATAAAATAACAAGTTACACTGATTTTCAATGTAGAAATAAATGTATTTTTTATTTCATACAAAGTTTATTTTAATAATAGAATATGCCCCCAGCACCCGAGAACTAATTCATATTATTTTATGTTAAAAGTCTTTATTTTTTAAAACTTTTTATATTTATTTTATTTCAAACAATTTATTAACACCTTCATTTTGTTTTTTCTTTTTCAATTTAATCAGCAAATTTTATTAAATATTTTATTGTATATGTTATAATGGATTATAATATTTCTTAATATTTATTTTGATATTCATTTATCATTTAATGAATATTTTTTATTATAATACAAATCTTAAAAAAGTTAGAGACTTGAGACATTAATAAAACTAAAACTAACATTTATTAACTTAATTGTCCTCCCAACAAGCATACAAAATTTTAATAAATTCAAATATGTATTTTCTAATTGAATTACGATTTAATATTTATACTGATTGCGTGTTCTAATAATGGATGTACTTGTGTACATGCTCAATGTTTTTAGTGAGATTAGATTGGATCTAATGTTGTCCTTAATTAATCCGCATTCATATTCTTCCAAGATTAGAATTATTCGAATATACGATATAGTGTATATACATAATATTATTAAAATGAGTAAATTTGTTTATAAATTTATCACAGTGTTCTAATGTTATTCTAGATCCGTGTTTCCCAACGTGGGGCCCACGCACCACAGGAGGACAATGGGAATTGGATTATTCGAAAATGGACTCGATACGAGTTTAGTTTTTTTGCTCTGGACCATTTAAATAAATGCTGTAAATAATTGGTATAATAACTGGTAAAAACAAGAAATCGTCTGGATATAAGAGAACAGACTTGAGACTGAAGCTAACCAAATTGCAACCTAACATAAAATCTCTGTGCAGCAAGCATCAAGCGCAAGGATCTTACTAAATTAAAAATATTAAATTATTATAGAAAAATCTTTATAAAATTATTTCGAATTTTAATTTTAGTTTTTCATTATGTTTTGAAAATTTACTTACTGTGTTTCATTAACAATTTCCTAGTTATTTCTTCCTAAAACCTATCATTTAAGTTTCTTAATGGAACAATTCAATTTTTTAATATTAAAAATTATGTATAAGTTACAAAGGGGGGCATAAGAATTTTAGAAGGGCTTGGGTGGGGCATGGCATCAAAAAGGTTGAGAAACACTGTCCTAGATATTCTCAAATAATATTTATATTTTTATAATAAAATTAAATATAACAATTTTAAAGTATTATAATTGAACTCACATTTGTGAATTTAAAAGCAAGTTGATTTTCTAAATTTTCTATTTCATTTGCATAGGATTGTTTAATTGTATTAAAATTTAAACAAATTCACACATAACTAATTTTTTAATTAATATACGATTTAATATTATTTTATATTAATATAATATAAAAACGCAAAAGAGAAATTATTAAACAAAATAAATAAAAAAGAAACTTTTTTAATTTATCTGTTTAATTAATTAAATTTTATTTCAAAATTTTAAATTGATTAATTCTATTCTATATATGCACAAATATATTTTCTTTTTATGACTTCGTTTTAGAAACTAATATACTATATTGTAATATATAATCCTAAAAGATACATTTTTTATGTATATAAGGGTGCGAAAGCGAGAACTTTCATTTTTGAACACGTGCTAAATTAAAGAAAAGGATGTTTGGTCATGGGACATGTTGTCGGCACATGTACAGGGACCCATCCATGTGTTCAAAGTGGGGGAAAGTTTTCATTATTAGTGAAAAGGAATATTTAAGAGTCTTGATCAAGGTTTGAGAAAAGTGAGACAAACATTCATCCCTGCAGGAAGGACATCATACACAACCCCTTTTTGAGAAATGTTGCTGCACAATAGATGTTCCAGTTAAATCCGCAGGAAGACAATCAGGACTCAAGTCTCCAATGAACTCTCCATTCCTTTCTTTCATGCTAAGTGATAACACTTTCATAATTAATAATTAATTATAATTGCAATTGCTAAAATATAAATTAAAGTTCTTTTAATTTATATTTCTATTTTACGGTACCTTTCAATATGTTCTATTTTATATTAATTTCATTATTATCTATTTTGTAAATTTAAGTCTCCTAGTTTTATTAAATAAATAATTTGTTATAATTTTATATAAGCATTTCAAATTGAACCTATTCAATCTTATTATTTCCCATATCAACCTACGCGGATTCAATAACCCATTTAATTATCCAAAATTCATCCAGAGTGCTACCAATTAATAAAACTTAATTTTTAACACATTATTTCTTATAAAATACCTACCCCCTTATATTTTATATACGACATGGAGGTCTTCCACCTCGAATTGAATTAAAACTGGAAATGGTTGATTTGGCAAAGTGAAATTGGATACGTTCAGTTTATATATTAATAGTTTGAAATATTTTTTTTCTTTTTGTGAAAAATTCAATTTAATTTTTTTTTTATTTTAAAAAAAAAAAAATTTTTTTTTTTCTGTTTTATTGAATTTTGGTCGGATTTATTTGATTTTGACTTCTTATATTAGTTGATTTTGCGGGATTCTATTTCTGGAAAATTAAAAGCAAATTGCCTATTGTTTATAATATTCAATTTTTGTCGCGGTAAAAAAATTGATATATTTTTTCATGCCTTTCTGATTATTAATGAATAAAAGTAATAATAATAATAATAATAAAATGCAAACGACTAAGGAACCTAGTGTAAAGGAAATGCTCCAACAAATTCTGGACCTAATGTATACTAATTTAAACAGAACGGGGGAGGCAAGCACAAATAGGCAAAATTTAAAAGAAAATAACCATCAGCAAATCGAAAAAATAGAGGGTCAAAATGTAAATGTATCGTTAATATCCAATATACCCAAGTCAGACAAAATTAAAGAAATAAATAATGAATTGGAAAATAGAGAAAGTGAAATAATAGAGCAGGTACCACAAATATTGAATTTAAAAGAAAGCATTGACCAGGCCCCGGAGGCAATGTCTATTAGCAATATTCAAATTGCAAAAAGTCCAAATAGGAATAATAACAAAGAAAATATAGAAACAATAAGGGAGGGACCAGAGTTGAGAAAATTAAAAGAAAAAAATGACAAATTCATGAAAATAATTCCCAGTGTCCCGATAAAAGAATTTAAAAAGAAAAAGAGGCCGGTTGACCCATTAAAGATGATTTCCATTGAGCCAGCACAGGTAAGGTCATGGAAAGAGATGCCTATTGTTCCGGTAAGCAATAGAATAGAAATGAAACTAAAAATAAAAAGGGCAAGTAAGGCAATTGACAAAGTTAAAACCCACACCCCCCTTAGGCCCATTCTCATAAGGGTAAATAATAACTATAATTCCATATTAATAATAAAAATAAATAGTAAAAGCAGGACGTCGCACGGTTCAAGACGTTCGAAGCAGTGCACACCTCCCAAATCTTTTTATATAAATAAATTCGAATACAAATTCAAAATTAAATATCATATTCTGTTGAATTATATTAGATCATGGCAAATAGCCCCGTCACTATCTCCACACATTAATAAAATAAGGAGAAAGACATCAAAAAAATGGAAATATTACTTAAAACGGGCGTGGACAAAATTTAAATTTAAATTGTATAAATTTGTTTTATTTCGGCATATTATTATATAAGTTTATTTTTTTTTTTTCTTTCTCTATTAGTTTTAGGAGGTACCTTAATAATTAGAAAGAGTGCAAAATTGTATTAATTGTTATAAATTCCTTTTCGATATCCACCGACCACAAAGGTAATCCAAATAAATTCGATTTGATAATTAATAAAAAAAAAAAAAAAAATAATTAAAATAAAAACAATTTGCTTGAATTTATAAGAAATAGAATTTCGAAAAATTAAATAAGAAAATTAAACCATTGTGTAGGTGCCAAAACGATTCCTTTTGACAACTACGAATGTACTTATACTTATTAATTGAATAAAATGCGTTTTTTAGTAACAAAACGTTTTTAATCTAAAATAGACTCTCTTATCAAACTTCATACATAATTTTAACATAAATCATAAAACATTGATACATAAATCATACATTTCATTCCTTTTTTATACATACTTTTTCTTACTTAACAAACTTATCCTAACTTCATGCATGATTCCTTATTGTCAACTTTTAAACAAAAAACTTTAAGCGCAAAATTTAAATTTAGCACTAACATCACCCTCCCTTAGTAAGAGATCTTACTCTTACTCAACTTTTAAGAAAATGTCTTAAACATTATATAGATATTAACACTGTTCACTAAATCACTGCTTGCGATTCAAGAAGACAAATTTTAGTTACTGGTCGCTGAAATATACCTAATTTTGTTTTCACGCTTACTCTTCTTACGATACCTTCTGCATCTGGATATACCTCTGTTATCTTGCCTAACGGCCAATGGTTTCTTGAAAGATGGTCTTCATAGAGTAGAACAATATCTCCGATTTTGAGATTAGAATTAATTTTAAACCATTTATTTCGAACTTGCAGTAAAGGAAGATATTCCTTTATCCACCTTTTCCAAAATATATTTGCTAAATATTGCACTTGTCTCCATCTTCGTTTGCAGTAATTATCACTGTAGGAAAATATATCATTTGGTAAAGATACTTGAGACTTTAGAAGATGTAAATGATTTGGCGTAAGAGCTTCTTTGTCATTTGCATCACATGAAGTCTCAGTGAGAGGTCTTTGGTTTAAAATGGATTCTACTTCACAAAGAAGAGTATATAAACTTTCTTCGTTTAATTTTTGTTCTTCAAGTAAGGAATTTAATATTTTCTTCACCGAACGTATACATCTTTCCCATACGCCTCCTTGATGGGAAGCTGTTGGTGTATTGAATTTCCAACTTATTTCCCTTTGCAAAAGAAATTGATGTACTTGATAATTATTCCATCTCTGAATACCTTCTCTTAATTCTCGGTAACCTCCTACAAAATTTGTACCGTTATCAGAGCAAATTTCTTTTACTTGTCCTCTTCTAGCAATAAATCTTCTGAGAGCTTGTATAAAAGAATCAGTTTCTAGGGAACTTAAAACTTCTATATGAATTGCTCTCATTGTTAAGCATGTGAATATTAGTCCATATCTTTTCAAAGTATTTCTTCCTTGTTTTATTAAAAAAGGACCGAAACAATCTAGTCCCACATAAGTAAATGGAGGCTCGTCAGATGTTACTCTGTTACTTGGTAAATTTGCCATTTTTTGTTCTTGTAGCTTTACATTTTGTTTCCGACAGGGAATACACTTAGAAATAACTCTTCTTACAAAAGAATTGGCAGATATTATCCAATAACGTTCTCTTAATTTAGAAAGAACGAAATGTCGTCCTCCATGGCCAACCATTTTGTGAATGTCTTTCACTATAAGGTCAGCTACCGCTCCTTGAGGTAATATGATTGGGTGTTTAGTTTCTTCAGAGACCATAGCATATTTCAATCTTCCACCAACGCATAACAAGTCATTTTTAATAATAGGATCTAAACCTCGCAAAGAACTCTTTTTAATTAAACGATATTTTGATTTTGAATTAGATTTAATGGCTTCAATTAAAGAAGAAAACTCCATGTCTTGATTATATTTTAAAATAATATATTCAGCTTCTTTCATCTGTCGACAAGTAAGTGGTTCAATATATTTATTTTCTTTGAATTTTTTATCATAAAAATTACTTTTTGCCTTGTCTTTTAAATTCTTATTTTCCTTTAAGGATTTAATTAAATTTATGAATTGTAAAATTCTCGCTAAAACCCTTTTTAATTTAAACCATGATGAGTATTTATTAATTAAAATAGAAATAAAATGTTCGTCTTGCTTAACATCTACAGAATAATTTATAATATTTTTCTTTAATTCAGGATCACTTTCATTTAGAGTCTTGTCAATATTCGTTGGAAATATTTCTTGATTCCATAAAAAATGTGGACCTTGAATCCATCTTGAATTTACTAAAAATTTAGTTATATTTTGTCCTCTTGTAATATCATCTGCGGGATTCTCTTTTGTATTAACATAAAACCATTGATTTGCATTAGAATAGCTTCTAATTATGCTAAGCCTATTTGATACAAAAACATGAAATCTTTTATCTTCATTATTGATATATTTTAAAACCGCGGTAGAATCTGTCCAAAATGATGTACTATCTACCTTGTAAGTTAATTCAGATTTTAGAATATTATTTAACTGGACAGCTAAGGTAGCTGCTGATAACTCCAATCTTGGAACAGTCATAGTCTTAACAGGAGCAATTCTAGCCTTTGAACATATTAAATTGCAGTAAATCTTATTTTCATTACTGATGATTCTTATATAAGTTGCTACACCATAGGCTTCTTGAGATGCATCAGCAAAGTGATGTATTTCTATTCTTCTTGTCGTTTTACATTCTATAGATTTTAGACATCTATTTATCTTGAAATTGTTAAGTAAAGGTAATTCTTTTAACCATTTTATATAACGATCTTCATAAATTTTTGGTAATTTGTCATCCCAATCAAATTTAGCCTTTGTTAGTTCTTGTAATAATATTTTTGCAGGTATAATAAATGGTGTCGCCAAGCCTAAAGGATCGAATACAGAGCTAACTGAAGACAGTATACCTCTTCTAGACATTGGTTTAAAGATAGATGTTGTTTTAAAACTAAGTAAATCTTCTTCAGGTTTCCATTGTATACCTAAAACTCTTTCAAGGTGTATATCATCCTTTTTCATATTCATTGATTGTACGTTAACTGCTCTTTCTTTTACAGGAATTGAATTTAAAATAGTTTTTTCATTTGTTATCCATTTTGTAAGATTAAAACCACCATCCTTTAATAAATTATATAGCTCTTCTCTTATTTCAATAGCTTCAGAGATATTCTTAAAAGATTTTAAACAATCATCTACGTAAAAATTGTTTTTTAAAGTATTTATTGTTTCTTTTTTATATTTTTGTTCGTTATTCATTGCAATTTGTCTTAATGTCATCATAGCAACAGCTGGGGAGCAAATACATCCGAATATATAAACTTTCATTCTATATTCTTGAATTTCATTATTAAAATCATTATCTTTCCACCAAAGGAATCTAAATAAATCTTGATCTTCTTTTGGTAAACGAACTTGATGAAACATTGCTTCAATATCTCCCATAATGGCGAAAGGTTCTTCTCTAAATCTTAATAAGACTCCAAATAAAGAGTTCATAACATCAGGGCCTCTATAAATCTGTTCATTAAGACTTAAATCATTATATTTTGCTGAGCAATCAAAAACAACTCTTAGTTTTCCAGGCTTTGCAGAATGAAATACTGGATGATGCGGTACATACCATAATTTTTTAGGAAGCTTATTTGTGTCTTCAACTATCTCGGCATAATTCTTTTTTAATAAATCATTTATATATTTTGTATATCCTTGATATAATTGAGTGTCTTTTTGGAATCTTCTTTTTAACATCTTAAGTCTGTTCATAGCCATAAATTTAGTATCAGGTTCAAACATATTTTTTGACTTTAATGGGATAGATACTTCATAATGATTATCTTTCTTGCGAATAGAATTATTAAATATTTTTATAAATTTTTCATCTTCTTGTGAATATGTCATAGTATTTTGTGTTGGAATTTGTTCTAATTTTAACCATTCTTCTACTTGCTTATAAAGAATTTTATCGAGTTTAACACAATTTATTTTAGTAAGATTAGTATTTGCTAAAAACCTAGTTGGTCCATAAACTGACCATCCGAGGCGAGTTTTTATTGCAAAAGGTCCATCACCTTCACTTTTGATAATTTCTTGAGGTTCTAAAGCTTGTGGAATATTATTACCGATTAACATTTGAACATTTGACTCAAGTTCTGGAAGAATTACATCTTGTAGATAAGGCCATTTATTTAAATCAATATTTTTAAATTTATCTTCAGCGGACACTGGCAGTTCTCTTGTTGTATATATATCTGGTAAACATATTTTGTTGTTTCCGTTTATATCAGAAATTATTAGGTTTTCAATAGTAAAAGCATTACATGGACTATTTCTTTTTTCTAAAGTTGTCATAAATAAATTACATTTTCTTCCGTTCACATTGAGCTGTTTCATTAGTTCTTCAGTACAAAAGGAATGTGAGCTTCCAGAGTCAAGAAAGGCATATGTGTGAATCCTTTTTCCTGTTGTCTTCGACATCACAATAACTGGTACAATGCCCATAGAGAATTTGTCTGTTGTTTTAGCATTTTGTATAAAACCATTATTAATTTTCGAAATTTGTTGTTCATTTACTTCCGAGTTTTGTAAATGAAGTAATTTGGAATGATTTTTGCTGCATATCTCACACTTTACTCCTAATCTACAATTCTTGGCATTATGACCTATTTTTAAACAAGCAAAACATAATTTATTTGAAAAAACAAATTGTCTTCTTTCGGGTATATTCATTGACAAAAATTCATTACATTTATTTAAATAATGTAATTTATTACATTTAATGCAAGCATTATAATATTCATTACCTTTTATATTTGTAGCAAAATTATATCTTCCTCTTTCTTCCTTTTTATTATTTGTAATGCTTACTTTAGGAGTTTTTTCAATTTTATTTTCAAGAATATCTCCAAATAGCGGATGATTTGTTTCTGCAGCAACTTTACTTACAAATTCAACCAAATGCTTAAATTTAATTTCTTCCCTTTTAACTTCAGTTGTTTCATAAGCAGATTTTCTCCAATTCTTTTTCATTTCATATGGCAACTTGTCTACAATTTCTCTTAAGGTTCTTGGATGATCAAGTTCATTCATTTCTTTTATATTCATCATAGAATTTAAACATTCAGTTAGAAGTAAAGCAAACTTATTTAATAATATACCTTCATTGTTTTTCATGGTAGGCCATTCAAAAATCTTTTTTAGATAAGCATTTGCAATTCTCAAACCACTGCCAAACATCTTTATTAATTTTTCTTTTGCTAAAACATAAGCATTAGATGAATTCATATTTTGATATGATCTTACCAGATCTTTAACATCGCCTCTTGTATATTGCTCCAAATAATAAAGTCGTTGCTTATAATCAACTATCTTTGATTCTATTATATATTCAAATGCTGAAATGAATGTTACAAACTCTATAGGATTTCCATCGAATGGTTTTATTTCTTGTTTAGGTAAAGATGATTGAATTTGATAATCAGTCATTAATTGTATCATTTTTGTTTGTTGTTCAAGAATTTTCATAGTTCTCTCCTCATTGGATGAATTACTTACTTCACTTAAATGTTCATCGTCATCTTCATTTTGATCATTATCTTTATTTAACCATATATCAATATTTTCTTTAAATTGTTCTAATGTTATCATTTCAGTATTATGCCTTTCTTCATATTCGTTATAGTTTTGCTTAGTTTCTTTTAAGTATTCAATTAGGTCATTATGGGATTTAATATATTTAGTTTTTGCAGAATCAAAATCATACATTTTAGACTTTACCTGTTGTATATTTTCTTCATTAGTTAAAAGTTCGTTTATTTCATTAATTATTCGTGTAACTCTTGACAAAAAACCTCTTCTTTTATTCTTTATTTCATTTGTCTTTTTAGGTATTTTATTTTGGATGCTTTTACAAGATCTTTGAGATGAAGTTTTACTTTTTTCGCTGCAAATAGACATGATTAGATGATATTTAAATATTTATTGATTTAAATAAATGAATCCTCTTCAAATATTTTATTTTAGATTAAAATGTAAGATGTAGGTGCCAAAACGATTCCTTTTGACAACTACGAATGTACTTATACTTATTAATTGAATAAAATGCGTTTTTTAGTAACAAAACGTTTTTAATCTAAAATAGACTCTCTTATCAAACTTCATACATAATTTTAACATAAATCATAAAACATTGATACATAAATCATACATTTCATTCCTTTTTTATACATACTTTTTCTTACTTAACAAACTTATCCTAACTTCATGCATGATTCCTTATTGTCAACTTTTAAACAAAAAACTTTAAGCGCAAAATTTAAATTTAGCACTAACACATTGGATGTAATATAAAAAAAAAATAAAAAATAAATAAATTACTGTTATTGTTATGTGAAAATTTAAGTGTTTGTGTTCAGTGCAGTGAAATTAAATAATAATTTTTGTCTAAGATACTTAAGTGAAAAACATTGTGTTTAATAATTATATATAAAAAAAAAAAAAAATTATGCATTTCATTTAAATTTTTTTTTTTTTTCCATAAACTAAAGGATGTAATATATAATCCTAAAAGATACATTTTTTATGTATATAAGGGTGCGAAAGCGAGAACTTTCATTTTTGAACACGTGCTAAATTAAAGAAAAGGACGTTTGGTCATGGGACATGTTGTCGGCACATGTACAGGGACCCATCCATGTGTTCAAAGTGGGGGAAAGTTTTCATTATTAGTGAAAAGGAATATTTAAGAGTCTTGATCAAGGTTTGAGAAAAGTGAGACAAACATTCATCCCTGCAGGAAGGACATCATACACAACCCCTTTTTGAGAAATGTTGCTGCACAATAGATGTTCCAGTTAAATCCGCAGGAAGACAATCAGGACTCAAGTCTCCAATGAACTCTCCATTCCTTTCTTTCATGCTAAGTGATAACACTTTCATAATTAATAATTAATTATAATTGCAATTGCTAAAATATAAATTAAAGTTCTTTTAATTTATATTTCTATTTTACGGTACCTTTCAATATGTTCTATTTTATATTAATTTCATTATTATCTATTTTGTAAATTTAAGTCTCCTAGTTTTATTAAATAAATAATTTGTTATAATTTTATATAAGCATTTCAAATTGAACCTATTCAATCTTATTATTTCCCATATCAACCTACGCGGATTCAATAACCCCTTGTTTGATTCATAATTCAATCCAGAGTGCTACCAATTAATTAAACTAATTTTTTATAACCCAAATTTTCTTATAAAATACCAACCCCCTTATATTTTATATACGACAATATATATAGAATAATATAATCAGTACCGGGACCCCGAGCCTCGGCTCGGTACTTAAGTTAAAAAAAATGATTCATTATTTATTATTGAGTTTGGCTGATAATATTAATACCTGGGATACCGAGCTGTCGCTCGAAAAAATGTTTAGACATTATTATAGACATTTTCATTGTGTAAATTAAATAATTTTATTTCATTTAAATAAATATCTATTTTTAAATAATTTTTCTCTCTACATTATTTATCTAATTCTGACAATATATTAAGATCACACCGGGACCCCGAGCCTCGGCTAGGTAATTAAGTTAAAAAAAAATAATTCATTATTATATTGGGTTTGGCTGGTAATATTAATACTTGAGACACCGAGCTGATATACAATTCTTTAATTATTTATTACAATTATTAAATGTTGCATCATTGCATCAATCTGATTAAAATGAATGGAACTTGGGGTAGGTATGTTTCTAAGTGCATGAATATTTTTTTTTTATTGGAAGAATGATAAATATATATCGTAATTTATAATTATAAAATATTATTAAAATATATATTTTTAATTTTATTTCGAAATTAAATAAAAAATTTTAAAATATTTTAAATATAAAAAAAATATTAATACAATATCTTTTAAAAAAAGGCGGGAGTAAAATTTCAAAATGGATGCCATTGACGTCACCCATATATAATTTTTAATTAAGAAATAAATAATGAAGCTGTATGTTTCAAGAGATATGATCAATAAAACTTAATTTTTCTTTATAAATACTATATCTAGTGTGAATTTGAAAAAAATCGTTAGAGCGGTTTTTGAGAACCAATATATATAGATATATACAATTTTAGCTAGCATAATAAGATAAGATTTGGATTGAAAAGAAATATAAAAAATCTAACCAATTTAAAAAAAAAAAATTAAAACAAGATCTTTCAATAATATTTGTCTGAAAAATCATATTTTAATTTTTATATAAATTATAGGTTCCCAAACTTTTTTGTGTCGTAGACCCCTTGCCATATTTTTCGGTTTTGGGTAGACCCCCTAAATTGATTTTTTGTAAAAAAATTTTACCCTTCTTTTTTTTAGGGCCTTATTGAAAAATCAAAAATGTTTTAAGAGCCATGTTGGAAAAACAATTTTTATTCGCTGCCGTAGACCCCTTGTAGGTTGCCATAGACCCCTGGGGGGGGGGGGGGGGTCGATATAGACCACTTTAGGAACCTCTGATAAAAATCAATCAATTTTACACCTAAAATATAGTAGTAATTAAACTAAAAACAAACAAAGATAATGTAATTTAGTCATTTTAAAAATATTTTGGATTCTATAAAACACTAAAAAAATAATTACTTACTGTTTATTTATTAGACATTGGTAAAATCTATACTCTTGACTTTTAAATAGAAAAGATGAAATAATCGGATAAAATAAGAATAATTAAAAAAAAAATAAGATAAATAGGATATAAATATTTCATTAAATTAATTAAAAAGAGAATTTGACCGATCTACTACAGGAATGTGCCCCTGCCTACCTGAGTCTTGTTTATCTCCTAATACCATGCAGGGGAAATCATTGTCTTACCCTCATTCTATGTCCAAACCTAAATTTCCATCTTCTTTTCCAAACGACATGAAGCGACTCGTTAGCTGTGGTGGGTGCAACGTACCTAGGCTGGTGCACAGAACAAATTAACACGATTCTCCTGTTAGGGGCTAACAACCCACCCTCGTAAAAACAAGAAGCAGCTCACAGAACTAATAGGAAGAACAAGCCGGACAACCAATATATCGACCAATGGGGCAGGATAAAGTCATGTATGCTAAAAGAAGCGGATAAAGCCCTGAGAAAGTGAGAAATTAACATCACCCCCGAAATCAAAAAATTGGCATAAATAAAGAGGAAGGCATATCTAATTTTAATTTCGAATCGATCTCAGAACAACAGAGAAAACCATGTAAAAATAAGAAATGAAATAAACAAGAAAATTAGAAAGATTAAAGAGGACTTTTGGTGTAAATTTACTTGCGATATGATAAATGATGAAACATGAAATTAGCTAAAAAAAAGCCAAAAACAATGTCAACGAACTTGTAAAATTCAAATTTGTAAAAAAAAACAATCGCTTAATACACAAACCAAAATGTATAATTGACTACAAAGGACTGGATCGAGCTGATCAATATCTCAGCTATTATCTATTATCCTATATTACGCAGGCGACTTAAATATAATAGGAGATTCGACAATTGCAATTAAAGATAACGTAGAAAAATTAATCGAAGGATGAAAAGAGGTGGGACAAGTATTTAGTAACACAGAGGAATAGTATTTAAAACACAAAGTGTGTGTGTGTCCTAAAATACAAAATATAGAATTTGAAAATGTAGAAAAATTTAAATACTTAGGTTCTGTAATCACGAAGGATAATCTCGTAATATTCGAGAAGAATTTAAAGCGAGGTTACAATCGGGAAGCGCCTGTTATCATGAAGTAAAGGGGCTTATCGTGTCAAAATTATTATCAAAGGGGATAAAAATTAAAATATACAAAACAATTATTTTACCGGTTGTATTATAGACATGTGAGGCATGGTCTATGACAGGTGACGAGAGTAGATTTAGAGTATTTGAGAATAGGATTCTGCGAAGCATTCATTTATGGGCCAAAGAAAGATGAGGTCACCGGGGAATGGCGAAGATTGCCTAAAGAGAAATTGCATGACCTCTATGCATCTCCAGATATAGTTAGAATTATTAAATCGAGAAGGCTACAGAGGGCAGGACACGTGGTTAGAATGGGAGAGGAAAAAATGGCGAAAAATATATTGGAAAGGAGACCGAGTGGGAAACGTCCACTTGGAAGACCAAGAACGTGCTGGGTGGATAATGTGGGAAAGGACGTGAGAAAGATGGGAGGGTTGTAGCTCAGAAGAGGAATACTTGGATGAGTGTGGTTGCTGTGGCCAAGAACTTTCGAGTTCCGTAGAGCCACAGACATAGATAGATTGATAGATTGTACTCTTTTGATCCTCGTTATTATGACATAAATTAGAACCAAAACTTTAGTCACGATGACAAAATGGAGGAGTAGGATATTAGTAGGCAAATGAGAATAAATAAACATGTTAAGTTCAAATTTTATCAATAATAGTTATAATTTAGAGAAATGGAAATTTTAATTTATTTATTCTATAAATAATTTAATTATTATTAATCAAATATATATACGAAGGTCATTATTTCCTTTCAATCTCCCATAGATTATATATTAGAGACAAATGTATATAATATAACAAATCATTTTATTACCAAAAGTTACTTACACTTATGTTTACTTTTCAACATAATCGCCGTGAAGATGGAGACATTTGTCGTTCATTTGGACCAGCTTACCAATACCCTCTTCCTAAAATGTTACCGCCAATGAGTTGAAGTGGGCTATGATGCTTTTCATCTTCCATCTTCACGGCAATTATATTGAAAAGTAAAAAAAAAGTGTAAGTAACTTTTGGTAATAAAATGATTTTTTATATTATATACATTTGTCTCTAATATATAGTCTATCGGAGGTTAAAAAAAAATCTCCCTCTTATATATATAACAGTCTTGAAAACAAATATTTGTGTATATATACATTAAATAGTGTCTAATTGTTTAATATATTTACCCGTTTTCTTTGATCAAAAAATATACCAAGTTATATTTTGTCTCCATTTAAGACATATCTTTCAGCAAGGAACGAAACTCATACTAATTTACAATTATTTACACAATTCAAGAATATAAAATGTTTTTTAGGATTAATACTGAATTTACTTCACACTTTGACTGATTGTAAACAATTTGATTATATTATACAACAACTTTCTTTCTTATGGAATAATATGACATTATGGATTCATTATAAACGAGAATAATGAAATCACAAACGTTTTTATAAAGTAATAATAATATTCTTTTATTTTAAAACAGTCTCCTAATATTTTAGGTACCTTAACATTTTATTCAAGACTTGCTAACCTCCTTGTATTAATTGGCTTATTTAACACCTTCAAATTATTAGTATAATAATATTTATTATATTCATCAAACAATCATTCTATTCTAGAGAGAAAGAGAACATTTAATTGCCAATTGTTCATCTCTGTTGTATATCTTATAATTTAAATTATTTAATAAATTAAGTTACTAAACCTTAATACATATATTTGGCTTAATGCTTAATTTATATACTATATTTATATATAATTTTTTTTTTAATATAAACATAAATAATCATATTATTATACTCATCTGTATATAATTATTTTATATATATATGTATATATATATATATACATATATATATATTATACTTCTCTCTTACTCTAAAGTTAATTACTTTTAAGTTATATACACTGCCCCGCAAAAAAAGTGACGCACCTGGAAAATTTCAATTTTTTCCTCTTCTTTCTTTTTTTTATACTTTAAATCTTATTTTTATTAAAATTTATCTAAATAATGATAATTTGTAATAGCTTTATAAAGAAAATATCAATTTTATGCAATAAAATTAAATCTATTCAAAATTAATCAAATCGAAGTTCAAATTACAAAAGTTTCAAATAATCATTTTTATTAAATTTTATTGCTTTTGAATAAAATTTATCTCATTTACGATTAAAATTCTTTATGGAATACATCGTCTGGGTTGTAATAATAAAAAAAAAAAATGATTACACCAGAACAAGTGGCTCGAGCGTTAGCATTAGTGGATGATGGAAAAAGTATACGCTTTGCGGCTCGCACTTTAGGTTTGCATAAAGTCACCGTCCGTAGAGCTATCAAAAGATATCAAGAGACTGGTAGTTGTTCCAGAAGACAAGGATCAGGCCGTTCGAGAACAACAACACTGATTGATGACCGATTTATTGTCATAAATTCGTTGCGGAATCGTAACGCTACTGCTCCAGAGATCGCTCAGATCCTCCGTACAGTGAGAAATGTTTCTATAAGTGCAGATACAGTTAGAAGATTAGCTCAGGCAAATTTACATCCCAGAGAAAACCATCGACAGGACCATTGCTCTCTGTGGAACACCGAAGAGCCCGCCTTGCCTTTGCCAAAAAATACCGCCACTGGACAGAGTCTCACTGGAAAAACATTTTGTTTTCAGATGAGTCCAGATTCAATTTATTTGGACCAGATGGCCGTCTTTTTGTTTACAGAAGACCCGGCGAGCGTTACGCACAATGTAACATTGCCCATAGTGTTCAGTTTGGAGGAGGATCAGTGATGGTATGGGGTGGCATATCTTTAGAGGCAAAGACAGATCTTTATCTTTTCTCTAATGTAACGCTAAATGCCCAAACATATAATAATGATATTTTGGAACATTATGTTGTGCCATATGCTCACTTTATTGGCGAAAATTTCCTGTTTATGCATGATAATGCTCGGCCTCATACAGCCAGGATTACCACTGGCTATCTGAAGGAAGTCGGGATACCAACATTCAACTGGCCCGCACAAAGTCCAGATTTAAATCCAATCGAACACATTTGGGATGAGCTCTCAAGCCGTATAAAAGGAAAAATTAACCCACCTACCACCTTGCTGGAGCTAAGAATTGCTTTAGTGGAAACTTGGGAAGAAATACCGCAGGCGGTGGTGGCAAACTTAATCAAGAGTATGCCAAGAAGATTAGAGGAAGTAATAAGAGCAAGAGGTGGTAATACTCGATATTAAAAGTTTTAATTTAAAAAAAAAAATTGAAAAATATTAATTTTTGTTTCTGCAAAAAATGTATTTTTTTAAAATAAATTTATTTTTTAATTTAAATAATGTTATTTTCTTTATAAAGCTATTACAAATTATCAGTATTTAGATAAATTTTAATATAAATAAGATTTAAAGTATAAAAAAAAGAACGAAGGGGAAAAAATTGAAATTTTCCAGGTGTGTCACTTTTTTTGCGGGGCAGTGTATATATAATATATATATATATATATTTATAGAAGTGTTTTCTGGATAGACAAATTCAATTCAATCAGACAATTCCTTATATTATTTATTTTGGAAAAATGTTTATATATGTAATTTATTTTATATTTTTAATCAACACTTCTCAATTAGTGAAGCTCACCTCTCCCACACTTCGTCATAATGACTCCAAAACACGGAGTAAAGTATATAAAAAATAACAAATAACATTAATTTATTGTTAAATATTGATGCAGAAAAATATATTTTAAAATAATAAATATTAATAAGAGAATCCGACTTTTATTACACTAGTAGAATTTATTAGTTTTATAGTTATAGATTAATACTTAAAAATTAATAATATAAAAATATCAAAATATAAAAGTTTAATATTAATTATTCAGGACTCTCTTAGAGTGAATCATTTTTGTCAAAAGAGGATTTAATATTAGAAATAGACATTTTCAAATGTAAATATCATTAATCTAGAAACTTTTAAAGATATATATATATATATATATATATATATATATATACAGTGGTGTATTGGGAGGGAAACGCGATTCCCTTACCTTTTTTCAGAACCGGAATGCATTCCAGTACTTTTTCATGTCCCGACAACTCTTACTTTAATCTGCTGTTAGAATTTCTTTTTTTGTGTTCGTTAATATTTTGTATAGTAAGAATAAGAAAAAATAAAAACTTATATAAAAAAAAATAGTTTGCTGAAAATAGGACTTTTTTGCTCCCATTATGCGTTCCCTTACTTCTTATTTTACCAATACATCACTATATATATATATATATATATATATATATAATTATTAAACATTGGAGAAACAATATATATATATATACTTAAAACATTTTATTAAATAAATTGTTATTGTATAGAATTATAATTCAAAATTGGATCGCAAAATGGTTGAGAAACACTGGATTATATATATATATATATATACCTATTAGAAAAATATATGAAATTAAAAGATTTAACTAATTTAAATAAGAAGCACTAATTGAAGCATTTTAATAAATTATGTATTTGAGAAGAAGCAAGATTCTCATGATAATGTCAGCAAATATACTAATAAACTTTATGTATACACAAAGTTTTTAAAATAGGTATTAAAAAAATATGAATAATTCATATTAATTATAGTTGGGATTCCTGTGCATTTTTATCATTTCAACTCAATTTCTATTTTATTATTATTATTATTATTATATATATATATATATTATTATTAAATAATAATGCACACAATGTAATCATTAAATATTTATCAATCATTCATAAATTGAGATTTATAAAAATAATTCTCCTTTGGTTATAAAAACATTTATTATTTAACAATCAATTCATTTTCTTCATTTGACTTTCTTATAACATATAATCTAATCTAATCAAACTTTAATCAAAAAGACATACAATTTTTTTCACTAACACTGAATTATGTTTTATAATAGTTCAGGTATATTCTTTACAATTAAGATAATTTAAATTATATATAATTTGGAGTATGGAAATAATAGAATTAAATTATTAATTTAAGATTTATACTAATATAATACTAAGATTTATTATTATTATTTTGTTATCATTATTATTTTTTATATTAATTAATTGATTAGAAACTTAAAAATTAGAAAATTTCTCATTTTTATTAAGCATCAAATTCGAAACCTTCATTTTCAAATCCTTGATTTATTCTTTGAAGTTCAGTTACTTGATTATTATTATTATTATTATTATTTGATTGGTAATTATCATTTCTTCTATTTATATTATTTGATTCACCATATTCGTTTGCTTGGCTATTCAAAATTCTTCCAGTTGATGTCCATATTCTATTTAAATAAAGGAAAAACTTTTAACAATTAATTTGATGATGGCATTATTAAATAATATTTCTATAAATCAATATCCATAGGCAATAGAATAGCAAAGGGTTTGACTCATTAGATAGGAAAAACTTTTTCCAAGTTTTAATTTTAATTAGGAATCCAAAAAAAAAAAAATTAAGTCTCATGAATAGTAAAGGATGGGTTAGATATACGGAAATCAAGATCAGAAACATTTGAAATTCCTAATGGTTTAAAACAAGGGGATTTTATTTAATTGACCATTGGTAATTAGATATCTGATTAGATAAAAGAAAAAAATTAGAAAAATTAAATTAGACAAGAACATTCAAATATTAAGTTCCTTGGATGATTTATAATAAATATATTTTGGGAGTTTGACAAAATAGCATAGAAAAATTAATAGATCCAGGAAAAGAAGTTAGACTTATTGACGAATTGAGTAGGGACCAGTTGGTAGACAAAGGACACGGTGAGTAGTCAATATAAAAATGAAATGTGAAGGAGTTGGATGAAAGTAGTTCAGGATAGGAAAATAAATTTCAATGTCTGTGGTATACTATTATAGAGATTAATCACCTTTCTTCTATTGGTTATTATTTCTTATCCATTATTACTTTTAGATTATTTTTTAAATTTCAATAAAAAAAATAATTTTTAACAAATTTTTAAGTTTAATTTAAAAAAAATTAAAATTTTATTAATTTATGCCTTTTAAAAACTAATAATGTCATTATAATAATTTGATATTAATATGTAATTAAAATGTTGATCTTATCGAAATTATTAAAGTTTAAATAGATAAAAGTCTTATTTTACTTGTTTTATTATTTATAATAGATGTGAGACGTGGTCAATAACTTTAGAAAATGGGAATAGATCTAAGGTTTTATATAATATAAATTTCTTCGCAATATTTATGAACAGAAAATTGAAAGTTGATATTACTGGCAATGAATATTTATTATTGATAGAGAAGATGGGTAATTGTCTAATTTCTAATTAACTGGTTCATATATTTAAATTAAATAAAGAAAAGATTAAGGAAAACTTTATTTTATAATTAATGACTTTGCTCTTGAATTTCTTGAACATATTACACAGCCGGCAACATTTAAGTTATACAAATACTTCTACCATTCCAAGTCAAATTTTGAATATTTTTCCTTCTTTGTATTATACTAAAATAAAATGATCAATTAATACCTTAAATTTATTTCTTGAAATTCATTATTACTTTCAATTGAACTATCCCTTGATATTCTTGATAAATTCATTTCAAATCCCTAAAAAATGGAGAGAAAAATCAATTTAATTTCACTTAAATTAATATATATTTTAGTAATTTGGCTAGTGACTACTAATTGTGGACAATATTTTCCTATTAGGGATGAATGATAATGTCAAAACCCATGTCATATATACTAATCTTAATAAAAGAATATTAAAAACAGATATACATATTTTATTTTAATAAATGTTAAAATTTATGTACA
Source organism: Labia minor (assembly GCA_963082975.1). Lineage (NCBI taxonomy): Eukaryota > Metazoa > Arthropoda > Insecta > Dermaptera > Spongiphoridae > Labia > Labia minor. The sequence goes on along the minus strand of OY720347.1, from coordinate 1,130,527 downwards.
CAAGGTGAGATCAAAAAGTAATGCTACTTTTTATTTATTACTTATTATTTCTCCTCAGATAATAATAATAATAATAATATATTATTATTATATATTACAATAATTATATATTAATTATAAATTATATATTATTATTATTATATATATAAATATATATATATATTATAAAAGGCGCCACAGAGTGAGAGGCTAGCGTCGCTGACTCACATTCTCGTGGTGCCGGGCCTGGCAAGGGAATTTCTCTAGCTGGAGTCTATGGAACGGAGTCAATCCAGCCTTCGGGATCAACATTGGGAAGCTACTTGATAAAAAGTAGCGCCTCCGATCAATAAAATCAAGGTAAAGGTTGATAGGACCCGTTCTACTGATCATACGACACCTCATCATTGATATAACCGACTTGATAGGCGTTGTCCTTGCGTAGGACGTACAAAAGTCAGAGGTTTTTATATATTATAAGATAATAATAATATAATAATAATAATACACTTGGGTCAAAGCTTTATTCAATCCTCATTTTTTTCTTTTTTGATAGCTGAATACTTCTAGTGTTTGAGAGAATAATTTCCGAGAGAATTGAGCAATGTATTGAGAGCAACAGTCTCTCTGAACATCAATTCAAAAAAACATTCACGAAAAACATAAATATTTATTATACTGTGAACATAATAATATGTTCAGGGATAGTATACGAACATAAAAAAAAAAATATTGAATATTGATTGTAGTTATCTTGTGAAATTCAAATAAGCTCCTTAAATTTTGATCACACTTCATATAATAAAATAATTAATTACCTCTCTTGAATTAATTGTTGATTTATGAACTGATGGTATCCTTAATTCATTCAACCAAGATTCGTTTTCATTATTTGTCATTTGTGATTCATCCGAATGATTTCCACCAAAATAATAATTATTATCAGTTTCATTTGATCGTTGATCAATATCACGTGAAATAGTACCAATTTCAGAAACAGATATACAACTGATTAAACGATTTCTTCTTATTTCAGGACTCAATTCAAAATTATTTGATACCGAAGTTCTCTAAAATACGAATAGATCCGGCATTATAATAATAATTGTTATTATTTAAAGTGAGAGTTAAGAGTGTGTAGAAATTAAATAAAATTCAATAAATGTAATATAAAAATATAAATTTAATTATTAGGAATTATTTAAATATATATAAGGTTAGAAATTATTATATTCACCTCATGTGAACTACATATAGAGGATTTAGGTGCTGCGGGTGGTATCCTTAACACATTTAACCAAGCATCAGCTTCATTTTGGGTTTCTTCATCCAGTTCAGTTGATATTTCTTCAAATGTAGTGGGTGAATTTTCTTGCTCTAATATTGCTAAATTTTCATTCAAAGAGGTCGTTCTCGAGATTAAACTTTGTCGTCTATCGGTAGAATATACTTCATTTTGATCATTAGATAACTTCTATAAAAAGAAAAATTATTGAACATGATTTTTTTTTATCTTGTAAGGTTTATTTATAAAGGTGTTTATTGATGAGGGGTTTAGCACCAATATAATAATTATATACATATAAAAGCCATATAATGCACAATCACAGACTATCTGCTGAATTATCTAATTATCACAACAACAACAATTAATAGAAGAAATACAAATTACGCATAGTGAAGGATTTAATGAAAACTGTTGAAAGTTCTTTGTCATGATTGCGGGGCAATGAATTCCGTTTGTTAGTTTTGTGGCTCCTTGAATTTTCATAAAGAGCGCCCCACAGAATTAACAATTGTTGCCACAGGGGTAAAGTCAAGTTACCTAAACCGACAAATGATTGTGGAATATCCAGTGTTTTTACGCAATTTATTGTCAAATTCATTGAATCGAAATTTTAAAAATTTTAGAGAAAATATAAGAGCTTATAACAGTTGTGTTTCATTCGTATCGATGTGTGCAAAACTGGTTGAGTCCTCAGGAAATGGTCCTTACGTTTTCAAAGTACTTGCTCAAGTATATCACAGAACTTCACATTGAAGCCCACAGGAAGGGGATTAAAAAAAAATATACGCCCAATTCTATGTCATGGATTCCACACAGGCAACAATCCAAAGATTAGTGCAACCAACAAATGACAATCTTAAACATGAACTTATCGACAAAAGTGATCGTTTTTTTAATTTGTTAATATCCAGGACCAGAACTCCCAACCTCTTCAAATTAAAAATTAAAGAAAACTCCGCTCAAGGCAGATTACTAAAAAATGATCCTTAGGTATACGAAAACGATTGTTTTCAAAGAACTATTTAATTAATTGCTGCAAACCACGATAAATTCATTTTAAACTTTAATTACAAACACCGTTTGAAACGGGTTCGACTAGTTATAGTAATATTGTACGCGAAAATCGATTTTAAAAGATTAATTTTCCAAGGGGAATGTCCTCAATGTGGTTTTGCTTATCTTTGAATTCTTTATCGGTGCTGATATAATTAGATTGCAAATTAGAGAGAAATGCTAGAAGATCCTCCTCCAATCTATCGACGATTTGAAGGTATAAGCTTATACATATTCATAGCTAATTTCTTTAATAAGATCTATAGACAAATTTAGTCAATTCAGGATACACTCAGAATATAAAAATCAATCACAAACAACAAGAAGATGTTTTCTGAAAAGTACAGAAAAAATCTCATAAAAAACGTTAAAACCAAACTATAATGAAAAAATTGATTCACAGCTAAAAATATATAAATATTTCCTGTTATGACATTCTTTTTGGGCTTATTAACCTAGACAGGTGTGTGTGCGTATGAAATCTGAATATCTCTTGGAGGGCGGCGACCATTCTCTTGATAAATTACTGAGTTTTGAGTGGTTTAAAAAGTTAAAAAATGGTGATTTTGATATAAAGAACGAAGACCGAGGAACGAAGTTTGAACCTGGCATTGTGTGAAAAAAGACCACATATCAAAATAATTTTGTTCCATGATAATGCATCGTCGGACAAAGGAACCAATACTTTCCTATGTGACTTGCTCTCCAAATCTTGCTCAGTCCGATTATCACTTATTTGCATCTATGAGACACGCGTTGGTTGATCAGCGCTACACTAATTACGGAAATCTGGAAAAATTACTCGATAACTGGTATACTTAAGAAAAGCAAGCTTTTTGTCATTCAACTATCCATCGAAGTAGATGGATAATAATAATAATAATAATAATAATAATAATAATAATAATAAACACCTGAAACGTAGAGGTAGTAGACATTGCAAGATCAGAACGGATTCCATCACCATCTTCCATTGGTGGCCCAATTCGTTGTTGACGTATATGACTTGAAATTGAACCAATTTCTGGGTCACGGACACATCCAAAACGACGTCTTCGTGTTGATGGACTGTCTTCAAAAACTGTTTCCTTTACATAATTAAAAAAACAATCATTACAAATCTTATCTTTCAAGTATTTATTTATAATTTTTTTTTTTCAAATAAAACAAAGAAAAAATATATTTAATTAAGATTTTTATGATTGATTGATAAGTTAAATTATAATATATAATATTATTACATACATAAAGTTGAAGATAAAAAAGAAAGAAAAAGAAATAGATGAAAAAAGTTATATTATATAAATTAATTAAAAATTATTTATTTCCTAATTTTTTACTCTTATAATTGTTTTATTTATTTATTCATTAGAATCTTTAGATAAATTTTTTTTTATTTGCAAACAATTAAATTTAACTTCATTATATACAAAATCAAAAGACCATCCCCAAATTTCAAATGCTTGTCATTTATATTATATTGACTGTTTGGAACTATGTGTAAATGCATTTTTTTGCTCAAAATTACCGAAACTTTTTGAAGCTTTTATTCTTTTATCTTTTATAAGAGCACTTTTTTAACTCAACAAACATTTTTAACTCCAGTGTAGATGGTGGTTTATCTACAACTACATCTACATAAATCTTGCTTTGGATATACCTCAGATAAAAATAATCTAAGTACTAAATATACTCAGGGTTTCGCGAGATTAATCGAATCTGGAACTTCTTTTTCAACAGATCCAAGACTTGGGTACGAATATGCGCTGTCGCACCGCTTTGTTGAAACAACGCTCGTGATGATCAACTCCTTTTTCGTCTCAGCTGCGAGAATAAATACTCATTCAACATTTTCACTGTAATTTGCGAACTCTCCTCTTCATAAAAGTAGGAGCTCATTATTGTCTTCGCTAACCTTACGTACGATACTGTCACGTGAGAGGAATTTCATAGTTTGACGTAATAAGGCATGTTTTGCTTAGTGTTATGTCGTTTTAAATTGAACTGTTGCACTGCTATCATACTTTCACCATTTTTTATAAAGTGTTCCACAAAGAAGGAGCGGAGTGTTCATGACTACATAATTACTAAACAGGTACCTCTACAAGGCATACTTTTTGTCATCCACTGGCGCTAGAACCATGGGGCTAACCCAAACGGTATTATTTTGACGGGGCATATATATATAAGAGGAAGTATTGTGATCAGTCAAAAATTCGAAATCAATTTTTTAAATGAAATACACGTTTTAGGATCCCAAAAATTGATTTATGTAACTGAAAAACGTAAAGATGTTGGAATATAAAATTCCGATTTGAATATACCAGGCGTAGAAGTATGAAATCGGAATTTCCTTATAGATAGTGCTCGCTATCAGTTTAAAGACCATAAGACCGCTACTGTAGCGCCATCTTCTCCCTTTAACAATTGAAGAAGTTTGTCAGCACACAATAATTTAAGTTTCATACAGCGGTATATTTTTCTATAACCTCAAACATGTCGAGTTTTGTGCCTACGAACTATGATTTGCCGACAGGATTGGTTTCCTGCTACCATTTGGAGAAAACTGCTGGCGAATCGATTAGAATGCATTTGTCGAAGCATACGGTGAACATGTTCTTGGCAAAACTCAATGCTTTGAGTGGTTTAAAAAATTTAAAAGTGGTGATTTTAACGTGAAAAATGAGGAGCGTGGGAAACTACCGAAAAAGTTTGAAGACAAGAACTTGCAAGCCTTGCGATGAGGACGATACTCAGACTCAACAAGAACTCTCGGAACAATTAAATGTCGGAAAAAGCAGTAGGTCTTCGTCTGAAAGCTATCTGATTACCATCTATTCGCATTATTGGAACATGCACTCGCCGAACAACACTACGATTCGTATGTAAATGTATGAAAATATCTCTACAACTGGTTCGCTTCCAAGGAAGAATTGTTTTTTTGGCTTGGCATTCACACAACCTGCCGAAGAGGTGAGAAAAATGTATACATTCCAATGGAGACTATTTTGAATAAAATATTTTTTATAATTTTCAAATAACAGACGTGCAATTTTTACAAAAAAAAATTCCAGTTTCATACTTTTACACTTGGTAAATGCATACAGTATTTTTTTTATTTTGCTAAAATCGTATAACCAAAAGTTTTATGATCTAAAGAATTGAAATCATATAATTGGAGAATTTTCATGGATGGTTTTCTGTCTGCCAATACGAGAAATTGTAACACTAGAGACTCAGAATAGAAGAAACAAATAAATCAATTAATCCCTAAACTCATATCCTTCTATCAATTTGCTTCAGTCCTCATTTGGTTCCAATCCATTTCAGAACATAATTCTCATGTATTTATTAAAGCTTTTGTGGTTATTTTGATAATTATTAAGAGAATTTTCATTAACGCTTGCTTTGAGAATGGCTGCTAACTTCATGGTAATATTAAGAAATGGCGAGAGAAAATTGGAGCCAAAAATTGGCGCCAATATCACTGCCTATATAAGAGGTGACGTGTCCCAACATGCATCAGTCCGCTTGAATCGGAGCAAGCGTACGGTTACTTGAAAACGACTGCAGAATAAGCAGTTGAAACGTTGTACAATTATTTTAATTTAATAAATAATTTTATACAAATAATGTGGTCTTTTAATAAAAATTCTCTTAATAATTATAATTCTCATGGTTTTTCGCAAATGCAAGGCGTTGTATAGATTTGGCAACATTAACTTCAAATAGGTTCCTAAACATATATTTGACTAGTAAGTAAGATGATAGAAAATAAATAATTAGGAGATTTTTTTATAAATTTTTGAAAAAAAATATAAAATTTATGAAAAATTAATTATTTAAATGACTTATTAAATCAAAGTAAGATTAAAAAACAATACTTTAACAAATTAATTAAGAAACTAAGAGATAAAACTCGATTTAAATCGAATTATAAGTTGTTTTTACCGACCGACGATAGTAAGGGAGGTATTGTTTTCACACCAAATTTCACATGTGGAGATTTTTACATATCTCCACGAATCATGCATTTTCTTAACAGAAAAAAGTATTTTTAGCATGATGTCTGTCCGTCCGTCTGTCCGTCCGTATAGATGTGTACAGCCTGAACGGCTGAACGGATTTTGATGAAATTTGGTATATTTACTTAATGCATCAGTGGGATGAATTGATCAACTTTTGGTGCAAATCCGGAAACCGGAAGTGGTAGTATTAGCGATCGACGATAAGAAGAGAAGGGTTATTTTCATACCAAATTTCACATGAGGAGATATTTTACATATCATCACGAATCATTCACTTTGCATTGGTTTTATACTCGAGAAAAATCATCTTTATTAGTTTTTTCTTAATTAAAAATATATGACGTCATCCAGCCATTCATGACGTCACAGCCTGTTCTTACATATATATTAGAAATAAAATAAAATTAAAAATATGTATGTTATATGCCTATCTGTTTTTTATTACATTAATAGATAGAATAGATTAAAATTATTTGAAATTGTCTCTGTAGCTGGAAATTAATTTATTTCAAACCGTCGGTCGGTTCGGACCTGGCCACAGGTCAACTTATTTTTTGTTATGCTAATGATGATAATGTCTATGATTTATATATACTATACTATAGATGTATAGATAGATAGATTTAAAAAAAAAAGCAAAAACTCTAAACTTCTAAAGGAATATTTTGTTTTATCAATACTTTTTTCTTTAATCATTAATAAGTCATTAATAAATTATTGTTAATCTTAGTTAATCTTAGCGATGATATTTAAATACAATATATAAAAATAATTATTAATATATATATTATGATTGTTAATATATATAAAAATTAAACAAATTAATTAATTATGCATTAATTAGTGAATGAATGATAAAAATAAATAAATAAATAAATACTAACCTGTATCTGTTGTACTATTGACAAAGACGGTGGTGGCTGTGCAGGTATCGCCATTGATAATTGTAATGCCTCCTCGTAAGTTGGCGGCTTCTCTAAATGAATAAATCGTGTATCCTCATAGGTCGGTGGCAATGTTCTTTCACTGGTATGACTTTGCAATGAGTCGCGTCGAAATCGCCAACGATATTCAAAATCACCATTTGAATGATCATTATGATGATTTTGATGAGCAATATTATTATTATTATTATTATTATTATTATGCCTACGTATATTTTGCCTCCTCCAAGGCCAACGTCTTCTATTCCTTCGATATCGTCGATCAGATCTAGAACTAAATTAATCATTTTTCTTCCTTTTTCTTTCATTTAAATAATAATAATAATAATAATAATAATAATAATAATAATAATAATATATAATTCATTTCAGTATTATTTATTTTCTTATTATTTTGTAAAGTTTCGATCAATCAATCAGAATTGAATACAATCAATGAGCTCGTTGTCCTACTTTTTCATTTTTATAATATTCAATGTCATGAATGGATACGAGTGGTTGGTTCATTTCAGTTGAGTAAATGGATAGTTTAATGGAAAAAGGAATGAGGAGGAAGGGGAAGGAGAGGAATGGAGGGGGGGGAGGAAAAAGGGAATTTATTTAATTTTTACCTTGAAACTGACATGTCACTGACACATTTTCAAAAGGGCAAACGGCATTGAACATACTCACTCATCCTATTTTACAAATAAACAAAATATATAATAAATCAAGTTATATACATAAATATAATATATATATATATATATATATATATATGTGTTTACGAACATATACAGAGGAAATATTAGAAGAATTTCATTGTGGGTTCAGACCAAATCGATCAAGATATTTTCATTAAGGTAGGATATTAGAAAAAAACGCAAATTCAATATTTCTCTTCACCAATTATTTGTAGACTTTAGTAAATCAAATGACTCAATTGATTGAGATAAACTTTTTCAAAAGGAAAAGTAAAACAAAATTCAAATTAAACAAAAAAAATTCAAGTATTAGGGTAGGTTTATGTAGACGACTTAAATATAATAGGAGATTCAGCAATTGCAATTAAAGATAGCGTAAAAAAAGCATGAAGCAATCGAAGCATGAAAAGAGGTGGGACTAGAAATTAATAATGCTAAGACAAAGTATTTAGTTAACATTGGGGCTGGAAATTAATATTTAGTAACAGTGAGGAACCGTATTGACATACAAAATCTTAATATACAAACTGTAGAAAAATTGAATGTAATCATGAAGGATAATAATATTCGAGAAGAATTTAAATTAAGGTTGCAATCTGGTAACGCCTGTTAGCATTATTATCAAAGAGAATCAAAATTAAAATATAGAAAACAATTATTTTGCCTGTTATATTATATGGGTGGAAGGCATGGTCCAGCATGGTCTATGGCCCTGGGAGATGAGAGTAGATTCAGAGTATTTGAAGGAAAAGCCATAAAATAGTTAAAGTCGTAAATTGGAGAAGTTTGCAATAGGAAGGACACGTGAAAAGAATAGGAGAGGAAAGTTTGTCGAAAAAATATATTTGTGGGGAGCGACCGGTTGGAAGACCAAGGATGCGGTGGGCAGACAATGTTTAGTGATGGTCTGTGCAATCAATATAGAAAGGGACGTAAGACAGATGGGCGAAAAAAGAAGTTGGATGTGGATGTTTGTAACTCAGGATAGGGACACTTGGAGAAATGTGGTTGCTGCGGTCAAGAACTTTCGAGTTGCGTAGAGCTACAGAGAAAGAGAGAGAGAGAGAGAGATAATATACATATATAAGAAAAGAATCTTTATTATCAAATTTAAATCTTTGGTCGTTGAGTTGGGGTTGCTATTTAACCTAAGAATCTTTATTCTGTATTAGTCTCATTTAAAAGAAAAACCATTGTAGTTGTATTTTCTTAACTAAAGTCAATAAATTTCAAATCCAAACATAACAATGATTTAAGGTGGCTTTGAAAAACATTATACTTATTCATATGATTATTACTATTATTATCTTTCATACTCGGATTTATATAATTATGTGAAAATATTTCTTTTTTTATTTTATTAATAGATGAGTGAGGTTCAAAATTTTTTTTAATAATTTTATCATTATAATTTTTAACATATGTTTTAATTTTGTATTTTACGAGTTTAAACATTAAATTATGTTCAATTATATATATTTACTAGCTGCTCCGAGCGCCTTCGGCGCTCTCCACACCTAGACGGGGGCTCCGCCCCCTGTACCCCCCCGAGTAAAAGGTTTTCATCCATTTTGTTTCAATCAGTATATTACATAAAACATTCATTTCTTTTTGTGTTCTTTTATTTAAAATACATTTTAATTTAGTCACTAAATTAATTATATATATTATTATTGTATATGTTATATCTATCTGTCTATGTGACTCTAAGGAACTCGAAAGTTCTTGGCCGCAGCAACCACATTTCTCCAAGTGTCCCTATCCTGAGCCCTTGTCCCATCTCTCTTACGTCCCTTCCTACACGTCCTTGGTCTTCCAAGCGGACGTTTTCCAATCCAAAATCTTTTTCCTCTCCCATTCTAGCCGCGTCCCCTGCCTATCGCAGCGTTTTCGCTTTTATAACCCTAACTATTTCTGAAGATGCATAGAGGGCATGCAATTCCTCGATATGCAGTCTCCGCCATTCCCCGGTGACCTCATCTTTCTTTGGCCAATAAATGCTGGAAAGAATACTCTGAATCTACTCTCATCTCCCAGGATCATAGACCTTGCGTCCCACGCATATAATACAACAGGCAAAATAATTGGTTTATATATTTTAATTTTGATTCCTTTTGATAATAATTTTGATGAGATAAGCCTCTTTACTGCATGATAACAGGCGTTTGCCGATTACAACTTCGATTGAAATTCTTCTCAAATATTATTATCCTTCGTGATTACATTCAATTTTTCTACATATTCAAATTCTACATTTTGTATATAGATTTTGTTACTAAATATTTTTTCTTTTCACCATTAATTTCAATCTGAATTAGAAGAAAATTATAAATTACCTCCTCTTCCAGCCCATTTACCTATCCAGGCATCTTAATTTCATAACACTCCGTTTTTTTAAATTTAAAATAGAAAGAGAGAAATAGTTTTAAATTATATTCGAATGGTCTATTATATTCTATATATGTATCAGTAATTTTTTCTGAATTTAATACCAAGTTGATTTTCAAAATTTTTCATTCGTTATGCATATGATTGATTACATGTGTTAAAATTTAAAAAAATTCAAATATTCTAATTTTTAAATTTATATATAATTTATTATTTATTTTTTATTAATATCATATCAAAAAAGAGAATTTATTAAAAATTAAAAATAAAAAAAGAAGCCTATTAATAAAAAAATATAATTGAATACAATAATTTTGATTTAAAACAAATTTTAATTTTAAAAAAATACTCAATATAAAAAAGACATAAATTTAAAACATCTCGTTTATATCATTTGTCTAAAAAACATTTTAATTAACCAAGAAATCATTTTTGCACTTAAAATATATTGGTAATAATAATTGATACAAAATCAAAAATAATATAATTTAGTTATTTTAATTTACGTTTTGACTATATTTTTGTATTCATAAAATATTAAAAATAATTTATTCTGTTTTTTAACCTTTCACTTTCAAATAGAAAAGAAGAAATATTCCAATATATAGAAAGAATAAATAAATATTAAATTATATATAATCTAAATATTTTATTAAATAAATTAAAATGAGAACTTTTAGAATAAATTATTTAATTGAATTGATAATGGAATTTTATAAATTAAACCACATTTTGATATTTGTTATTGTAAATTTATTCAAAAAATACAAAAATATACACAACGTTTCGATTGCAGAAGTAGCAAATATCAATATGTGGTTTAATTTACAAAATTCCGTTATAAATAAAAACAACCACCAAAGCTTTAATAATTTAATATAATTAAATTGATATTTGAATATTAGAATTTAAAATAAAAAGTGAAATATTACAATAATTTTTAAATTCTGAGCAAATGTCAAATTATCGCCACCAGCGCCTCTATGATCTAGCATTGTAACTAAACTAATTTTATTTAAATTCCACCCCCTGGACACACCTTACCAATTAGCGGTTTTCTAAAGGAAGTCTGACATGCCCTGAGACCTACTGAATATACATAAAAAATTTCATAAGAATCGGTCCAGCCGTTTCGGAGGAGTATTCTGTCAAAGTTTTGTGACACGAGAATTTTATATATAAGATATCCATACATTCTATAAAAAAAGGTCCAGAATGGAATGGCAAACCTATTTTAAATTTTTTAAAAATGGATGACTCATCAATTAACACGATAAATAATCAACAAAAAATGATAGATATCCCTAATCATACAAATATTCATAAACAATACAACGAACTAGAATTAATCCAGAAATCAATACAAAGTGAATCCATAGAAACAAGTTAAAAACGACCCAGTATTATCAAATGAAACAAAAAACCTTATTAAAATAAGAAATAAATTAAAACAAAAAAGATATTCACCTAAAATTGTTATATCTAATCTTATCTTATTATGCTAGCTAAAATTGTATATATATATATATATATATATATATATATATATATAGCCATGAGTTCTCAAAAACCGCTCTAACGATTTTTTTCAAATTCACACTAGATATAGTATTTATAAAGAAAAATTGAGTTTTATTGATCACATCTCAGGAAAAGTACATTTTCATTATTTATTTCTTAATTGAAAATTATATATGGGTGACGTCACATGACATCCATTTTTATTTTTTAACTGAAATTGTATTAATATTTTTTTTTATTTAAAATATTTTAAAATTTATTATTTAATTTCGAAATAAAATTAAAAATATTTATTATATATATATTTATTAATCTGTCTCAAAAAAAAAAATAAAAAACAACAACAAAACAAATGCGGTTTGGTAATTGGCAGATTAGATGGTAAAAAAATGTTATTTTTATTATCTAAATATATTAGTCGCATGGGTAGAACGATTGTTTTTACTCCCCGAGTTCGAAGGGTCGAAACTAGTGAATGCTACGATATTTAAAAATAAAAATAGTAAATTTGTTATTATTTTTTTTTGACGTCACAAATGACATCCATTTTGAAATTTTACTCCCGCCTTTTTTTAAAGGATATTGTATTAATATTTTTTTTATATTTAAAATATTTTAAAATTTTTTATTTAATTTCGAAATAAAATTAAAAATATATATTTTAATAATATTTTATAATTATAAATTACGATATATATTTATCATTCTTCTAATAAAAAAAAATATCCATGCACTTAGAAACATACCTAATAACCCCAACTTTCATTCATTTTAATCAGATTGATACAATGATGCAACATTTAATAATTGTAATAAATAATTAAAGAATTGTATATCAGCTCGGTGTCCCAAGTATTAATATTAGCAGCCAAACCCAATAATAATGAATTATTTTTTTTTAACTTAATTACCGAGCCGAGGCCCTGGGTCCCGGTATGACCTTAATACAGTGGTTCTTAAACTGTGGTCCGCGGACCCCTGGGGGTCCGCGAAGCCTTTACTGGGGATCCGCGGTCCTCGGAAAAAAATCATCGTAAAAATATATACATATATAAATATTTAAAGTTCATTGTTTAACTATATCCTCCTAGAGAATTACGGCTATAATTTAATACTATTAATAATACTATTTTATTTTATTAAATTGATAATTATGTCAATTAATTTTTTGTGAATAAATAAACATATATAAAAAACTATATATAAAATTTGAATTTTCATCCATTCATTCATTTAAAATCATTTTTCGATTGTTCCTTTAAAATAACCCCTCTTAGGGGCTCGGAAGGGGAGGCATATAAGGGAATTTTCTTTCACTTTGTTATTGGGGAAAACCAGGGGAGGGGACAGTCTTACCCGGAAAAACCCAAATTGTCAGCGTCCACTCTGGGGTTTTAAACAGTTTTAAAGCAAATGTTAATTATAAGTTCATTTCTCAACGGTTGTATCTTTAAATTATTTTTATTAATGTTAATTATAAGTTCATTTCTCAACGAGTTGTATCTTTAAATTATTTTTATTAATTTAATTAATTATAATTAAATTATAGCTAATAATAGTTTATTATAGCTAATAATTTTTTTTAATTTTTAGTGTAATTTGCATGATCATTATTTTATAAAAACACTAAACACATTTTGCAATTTCCCAGAAAGGCTGTTTTTGAGAGTAAGTATAAGTTAGTTTTATGAATAAAAAATATTTATTTTAATAATATTTTAGAATCAAATTACGAAATTAATAATATTTTAGAATTAAATTACGAAATATATTTATTATATAAATTAATATTCATTTAAAATGATATTAAATCATTTATTTAAAATGATTTAAAACATTTATTAAAATGATTTAAAACATTCATTTAAAATGATATTAAAACATTCATTTAAAATCATATTAAAACATAGCTAGTAAATAATAATTCGTTATATTTATATTATATTTATATTATATTTATATTATTGTAGTTCAATGTTAATAAATTACTCCATAAAATGGATCGTTGGCTACAAACTGGTTCAACACAGAAACGGAAAGAATCAGATGATGAGGCATCAACAGCAAACTCTACCAAGAAACGCAAAACTAGAAAATATTCGGATGATTATTTATCATTTGGATTTACTTATATTTGCAACAATGATGTGGAAAGACCAGTCTGCGTTCTATGTCAGGAAAGTTTATCCAATGAAAGTATGAAACCTGCTAATCTCAGACGTCATTTACAAACAAAGCACAGCGAGCATGTTAGTAAGTCTATCGAATTTTTTAAAATGAAAAAAGAAGAACTTAATTCAAGTCAGAAATTGATGGTAAAGACGGGATCTGGTGGTATGAGTAAGAAAGCAGTAATGGCATCATATGAAGTAGCTCTACTTATTGCTAAAGCAGGAAAGCCGCATAATATAGCAGAGCAATTAATTCTTCCTGCTACAAAAGTAATTACAAATATAATGTTAGGAACTAAAGCAGCAAACGATATAAATTTGATTTCATTATCAAATGATACGGTTAAGAATAGGATTGAAGACATGTCATGTAATATAAAAGAAGAATTAATATCGAGAGTGCGCAAAAGTCACTATTACTCATTACAATTGGATGAAAGTACTGATGTCACTAATAATGCCAATTTGTTAGCTTTCATTAGATATGAGTTTGAAAATCAAATACAAGAAGATGTATTGTTTTGTGATTCACTACCTTCACGAACGACAGCTAATGACATATTTAACAGTTTGAATAATTTTATAACCGAAAATGAAATAGAGTGGCCAAAATGTGTTGGAATTTGCACTGATGGTGCTCGTGCAATGTCAGGTACAAGAACTGGATTGATTGCTCTTATTAAAAATGTTGCGCCTCAGGTTGTTTGGAATCATTGCTGCATTCACAGAGAATCATTAGCAGCCAAAAATATGTCACCAGATTTGAAAAGAACATTAGACGAAGTAGTTAAAATTGTCAATTTCATTAAGGCTCGTCCACTTAATTCCAGAGTTTTTAAAATTTTGTGTGAGGAAATGGGTAGTCAACATACACATTTATTATTACATACAGATGTACGTTGGTTGTCCCGCGGGAAAGTACTCATTCGCCTTTTTGAGCTTCGAGATGAAATACGATTGTTTTTAATAGATGCGCATTTTGAACTGACCGAATGTTTCAATGATTTTATCTGGTTAGCTAAGGTGGCTTACTTGACTGATATTTTTACAAAATTGAACGAACTTAATTTGAGCCTGCAAGGTACTGTTGTAAATATATTTAAAGTTGAAGATAAAATAGAAGCAATGATTAAAAAAATCGACTTGTGGTCGAAACGCATCCAGAACGGTGTATATGAGTCTTTTCCAACTCTCAATGATTTCATAGAAAGCTCCAGTGAAAAATTGCTTAATCAAACGCGTCAATTATTTGTTGAACATTTAATTACTTTGAAAAGCAACTTCAGGAAGTATTTTTCTACTCCTGATCCTTGCAATAACTGGATCAGAGATCCATTTAATATGGAAATTACAAATACTAAACATTTATCTGCACCTGAACAAGATATTCTCGTGGAATTATCATGTGATACAACTTATAAACTAAAAGTTAACAAAACTGAATTGAGCAACTTTTGGTTACTTCTCAGGTCAGATTATCCTGCGCTTGCAAATAAAGCACTTCAACACTTGATTCCATTCTGCACAACATATTTATGCGAACAAGCTTTTTCGGTACTATTTTATATTAAGTCTAAATATAGAAACAAATTAAATGTAGAGCCGGATCTTAGATTAAAAGTTTCCAATATTAAGCCAGATATTGAGATTCTTGTTTCAAGAAAACAACTGCATACATCTCATTAAATATGTAAGTTATATTTAATGAGATAGATGCAGTTATTTTTTAAAATATTTCTTATTTAATATTTTCTGAAAAAAATTATAAAATATTTATATGAATTTAATGTAAGTACCCATTATAATTTGTGAGATTTGTTGCTATGACAATGTTTGTATTTTCTTTCTTCAATATTATAATTTCTAATAAAATGTGTTCTACAATATGCAAAAAAATCGTTATTCACCAATCACTGTTAGAAATATTCATCATATATCCTTGTCCTTATGAGATCGTAAGCCAGAAATTAATTAATAAAATGACGTAAAGTACCTAAAGTTGTGATGGGGGTCCGTCAAAAAAAATTTTTTCAAGTGGGGGTCCGTGGAGTACATAAGTTTAAGAACCTATGCCTTAATATATTGTGAGAATTTGATAAATAATTTAGAGAGAAAAAAATATTTAAAAATAGATATTTATTTAAATGAAATAAAATTATTTAATTTACAGAATGAAAATGTCTATAATAATGTCTAAACATTTTTTCTTTATAATTTTACATTATAATAATACTAATTACAGTAGTTATAATATATGGGGAATTTTCAACTTTGACTGCCGATTTGACCATGTTCCCAAACGAATTTTAAAAAACCAAGACCACTTTATATTTACACATTTTTAAGCTCTAATCGAATCCAAAATCAAAATTTAAAAAGTCGAAAAACAGACACACAGATATATAGATTTTATAATCGAACATTTATACAATTTATTTTAATTAATTTGAAACATTTTAGAAAACAAATTTTTAATAGGTGATTTTTAGAAATCCCATTTAACAATTATAATAAATAATTGAAAAATTGTAAAATTTTTAAAGTATATAAAAATAAATTGTATAAATTGGTTAAAGGGTCGAGTGATAGTACGGTGTCTCAGATATATATTTTATATTAACACGCCTACTTTTCTGTATAATAAAGATATAAAGAATCATATTTTAATTTTTATATAACCAAGAAATCATTTTTTCACTTAAAATATAGTTGTAAAGCCCAAATCTCCGATCCATATAACATCATCGACTGGGCCGCTACCTTAAGGAGTCTTCTCTTGCTCTGATTAGGGCCACCGGTATTTGCCATTAGTCTCGAAAAAATAATATTAAATTGTATATTAATTTAAAAATTAGAATATTTGAATTTGTTTAAATTTTAACACATGTAATCAATCATATGCATAAAGAATAGAAAATTTTGAAAATCAACTTGGTATTAAATTCAGAAAACAAATACTGATATATAGAATATATCGACTATTCGAATATAATTTAAACTCTTTCTCTCCCTCTATTTTAAATTTTAAAAAAGGGAGTGTTAAGACATTATTTTGCCTTATGTAACATGGATGGTTAAATGAATTGGGCTCCCTACCTCCCTGAGAAATTTCCACTAGAAATGTTTATAATATTTTATTTTAGTTTATTAAATCAAACTATTATTTTTTATTTCAATATTTTTAATGTTAATACAATAATTTTTATTTTATAATCTTTAAAATAATTTAATTATTTTAAAAAACGGCGGTCTTCAATTACAATCTACTATTTACTCTCTACTGACTGTTCATTTCATAACTGAAAATAGTGTCGAATAGAAATAGACGATATTACTTGGATTAATCTTATTATGCTAGCTAAAATTGTTTGTTTGTATTATTGAGGTCCCCAGTTCAATTCATTTTAATCAGATTGATGCAATGATGCAACATTTAATAATTGTAATAAATAATTAACTGTAGATTAATATTTTTAGGGTCGAGCGACAGATCGGTGTCCCAGGTATTAATATTAGCAGCCAAACCCAATAATAATGAATCATTTTTTTTAACTTAAGTACCGAGCCGAGGCTCGGGGTCCCGGTACTTAATATTAATATGAGATTTTATAAATGTATATAGGATTTTGTACTCATATTGTCTTCATAAAAAAAAAGATATTGCTTTGTTTCAATTTCTCTCGGGGATATATATATATAAAAAAAGGATCTTTTCTCTATGCCATTTGAGGGGGTAACTCCCCCTAATTCATTGGCGTTATAACTGATTAATAAGAATTCATCATTAATTTTAATGCTATTAAATATATTTTTAATTACTTTCAAAATGAAAATCTATCCTGAAATCAATATTTATGCTTCATAATCCGTTGAAACATTAAATTAATCGGAACGTATGACTCCATTTAAATTAAAACATATATAAATTAACAAAATGAAAACTTGTATTTGTTTAAAATTTAATATGATTAGAAGAGCTCAAAAGACAAACAGAGAACTTGGTTAGTTATAAACAGACCAATTGACAAACCTTTAGTTGGTAAGCCAAAGATAAAGAAGAACTTGAAGAAGTTGGGGGAGAATAGGTATTGAATGGAGGTGAATCAGAACAGAAACTATTAAATAAATCTATTTGCTGCGACTAATAATTTTCGAATCCCCTAGCGCCACAGAGTTAAATAAGTTTATTTTAAGGGAGGAAAATAATTATGGCCTAGAAAAATTAATAAAAGAACTTAATAAAAAAACAAATAAATCAATTAATTTAAATTCATACTATTATTTAGAGTATATATTTTTTAGTATATCTATAGTTTTATAACGTCCAAAATGTTAATTTTTTACTTTTATAAAATGTCTCAAGTGTTTAACTTTATTATAATTAAAAATATTCAATAAAAAACAAGCAATTAAAATAATATATTAAAATGAAATAATTAGGAAATATTATATTCTCTCTATTAATATATTCAATAGAATATATAATAAGTTTATAATTTACTGATTAAATTAAAATATATTTTAAATAATAAAATAAAAAGATAGGAAGGTTTTAATATACTGATTGAAATAAAATGAATGAAAACCTTTTGTATACAGGCTTTCAACCAAATACGATACTATGTATCACTTCGGGGGTACAGGGTACAGGGGGCAGGCAAAGTTTTCAATATTCCTTTAATTTTCTTGAGATAAAAAAACATAAGTCCATGAAGTTACCAACATAAATAATAGCTTTTCATTTATTTTATTTTAAACTTCATTTGCTTTTTTTTTTCTTTTTCTTTTTCTTAATGTATTCTTGAAATTGTTGGTATTGTTAATATATTATAATAGGATACAATATTCTTTAATATTTAGTGTATTTTGTAAAGATTTTTTTAAACACATTTTTATACTTATTCCAATCAAATGAAAAAACTTCGAACACTTCTATAAAATCTTTTTCAATCAATCAATCATCTCCCAAAATACCTATCTAAATAAAATAAGACAATTTACCAAAAACGACTTCGGATTAAGATAGTCATTGTAATCGTTCTTGTATGCACATGAAGCATATTCAGAAAAACTAGCTGGCCAGACTGCCTTCGGCACTCTTCGCACCTTGACACTCGACTCACTCACTCGTCCCGGACTGGTTGATATTTTTTTGTTATAATAGCTTTCCATTTATTTTATTTTAACCTTCATTTTCTTTTTGTTTTCTTATTTATTTTTAATTTAGTCGCGAAATTAATTAATTTTAAATTTTATTGTTGGTTTATTATAATGGGATACAATATTCCTTAATATATATTGTATTATACGTTTTTATTATAATTTGACGAATAGTGTCAAAAATGGCAAGTTTCTCCTAAGGGAGAAGGATATCTATGATCTATTAAAATTAGTAAAAGTGAAAGGCTAACACATAACAAATATAATATATCAAGTCATTTAAATTAACATTATTAAATGTTGATATATAAAGTTTATCAATAGTGTGAAATAACTTTAAAAAGTTGTTTTAGTTTTATAAAATGTCTCAAGTCTATAACTTTAGATTTCTTTACATATCATTATACATTATTCATATCTTTTTACCGACCGACGATAGTAAGGGAGGTATTGTTTTCACACCAAATTTCACATGTGGAGATTTTTACATATCTCCACGAATCATGCATTTTCTTAACAGAAAAAAGTATTTTTAGCATCATGTCTGTCCGTCCGTCCGTCCGTCCCTCCGTATAGATGTGTACAGCTTGAACGGCTCAACGGATTTTGATAAAATTTGATATATTTACTTAATGCATCATCAGTATGATGAATTTGGTGTATTTCCGGAAATCGGAAGTGGTAGTATTAGGGATCGACGATAGGAAGGGAAGGGTTATTTTCACACCAAATTTCACATGAGGAGATTTTTTACATATCTCCACGAATCATGCACTTTGCATTGGTTTTATCCTCGGGAAAAATCATCTTCATTAATTTTTTTTTAATTTAAAATTATATGACGTCACCCAGCCCTTCATGACGTCAGCTCCTACTTATATATTATAAATAAAATAAAATTAAAAATATTTATGTTATATTCATTATTTATATTATTTATTGCATTAATAGATACATTAAAATTATTTGAAATTGTTTCTGTAGCTGGAAATTAATTTATTTTAAACCGTCGGTCGGTTCTGTGCCTGACCACAGGTTAACTTATTTCAATGATAAAATATAAATATATATATCTAAAAAAATAATGTTTGTGATTGAAACTAACCTTCTACAGGCTCTTCGTAAAATCATTAAAAGTATCAGAATACCAATAATAAGGACAAGAGTTAATCCAATTTGTGCAGCAATCTGGAGTTCATCAATTGATCTAAAAATAAAGAAAAAAAATATTTTAAAAAAATTTGTTTTTTTCTTAAAAAATTCTAAATAATAATTCCTTTATAAAATGAAAAGGGTTATAATATTTAATAGTAATTGTAAAAATGGATAATTGTTTGTCTCTTAAAGAAATGTCTTTCTTTCTATATACGAGCATCTATATACTGAATAACTATTTAACCCTTTATACCATCAAATCGATATGCACATATTAAGTGCCAGATCGTCATTATTTTTTATATATTTATTATATTTATTTATTTATTTTTTAATATTCTGTCTCGAGCGAGATACCGATCAAAAATTTAATTTTATTATTATTGTATCTATATTTGCTTTATTACTTTTTTTTGTGGGGGGCGGATATGTGCGTGAGAAATTCTACAATTTTGAATAATTATATTCTCCAAAGGAGCGATTTTCAAACTGTGGGGCACGAGAATATCCAAGAGAAAATATCATTTAAAAAAATTGAAAAAGTTAAATTCAAAGGAAAATATACTTACATATATACACATAGAAAAATTCTTGTTTTGGCAGTTAGTTAAAAATAATTTTAACACGGAATCACGATGAAAATTATAATTGAAATCTGATCTGTGAATACTGAAAGATTGAGAAACGCTGCCCAAAGTATGTATATGTCTACTGTTATTATTTATATTTATCGTTTGTTAAAAAAATATGAACAACATTCAAAATCAATACACATTTTTTTCACATATTAAAAAGTATATATATATACATATATCAAAGGTGTTATCAACTACCAGACGGAAATTAAAAAAAAAGTTATTATGTTCGTCTAGGTTTCAGTGAAAATTTTGATTAGGAAAACCTTCTTATAATCTGGTATTATAAAAAATATACATAGTAGATAGATAATAATTTGGAGCTTTTATGTTAGCTGAACGCAAACAAAAACTCACCAAATATAGAACAAATGGATTGGTGATATAAAAGTTTACTAAGAATCGGAATAAATCTTAGATCCTTTCTTAATATTCTCGTTGAAGGTTTCTAAAATAATACAATGGTATTGATTTTCATAACTGAATTATTCACGAGAATTATTTGTCTTTTGGCAGAAACTACCAAAAACTATCCACGGTGGCAGATGAATGCGTCCAAAATTTATTCTTTGTCTTTGAGATATACTTTCATCTTTTTCAAAAATCAAGTCGAAAATCAAGTTTTTTTTATTCACGATCACCTATAGAATTAACGTATACTTTTCGCTTGTTACTATTATTCAAGTTTTAGGTTACGTTCAGCTAAGAGAAAAAGACCAATAAATTTACTTACTCTTTTCGATCCACACATCTGTCTTCATAACAATATTGTTCATCATTTAAATTACAACAATCTAAACAGCTTTCTACAAAAGAATATTTATTATTTTTAATAAGAATATCAATTCTATAAAAATATTTTTTATTATAAATACTAATATATATATACTATTTAATTCTATCATACAATTGGAATATTAACTAATTTTTTGATCTGTATTGTATGAGTACTCAAGAGATTTTGAATAAAATTCAGATTAATATGAAAAATTTAAATAAATTTAAATAATTTTAATAAATTTCGTTAAAATTATAAATGTTAAGACTACACTTAAGACAAAATACTAAATTAATAATTATTATTTATGTTGAACATCAAATTTAATATTAAGATTCAGTCAAAACTTAGATAAGGTAAAATATTTTCCTATTTATAACAGCGTTCAGGGAATTTAGTAACATCATTAAGATTCATTAATCATTACACAATATTTATTTAAGTTGATATTAATAACAAAAAATAAATAAATTCTTTTACCTTAAAATATTATATAAAAATTAAATGAAAAACATTTATTATTGAGCGTTATTAATCCTAACATATTTCTAATTTATTTATTATTCAATCAAATATTTCACTTCAAAATACTAAAAAAATTATAATATATCCATTTTAATTTATAATCTTTCAACATGAAGGTCATACTTTTTATTAAGAAATTTATATTTTTTATAATTAGTATGAAGAAATTAATTATAATAATTTTTAAAAAATGAAACTAACAAAGGCAGTAAATTTTCATCCCTTAATTCATACGATTTGGAATTCTTGATTAAATGCGCCAATAATTTACATTTTCAATCGCAATTATGGTTTATTACATTTTTTTCTAAAGATTCAAGAGTCAAAGTTAAATGATAAAAATAGTTTTGCAGATGAATGTATGTTAATGTTCGTTATTGGCGCCGCGTAAATATTCATATGTGCCCCGCCTCTTACTATTCGACAGTGACGGAATTTTTATAAGAAAATAAGAAAATAAATTATGGGAAAATGACAAGTTATGGAAGGAGTTTGTCGATTTAAAATAGGTGGTGCCCTACCGATATTTTAGAATGTGCTCTAGAGCAGCGGTCGCCAAACTTTTTGACCTCACGGACCAGTTAATTCATAATTTAAATCCTGCGAACTAATAGGATTTTTTAAGTGTTAAATATATTTATAAATAAAAATTGTGATCAAAGAATACATAAACATTGAGTTTTTATAACTTATAACGTATTGTTATGAATTGATTCATGTTTTAATGCATCTTAAAACATTACTTAACATGATGAGTAAGTATATTCTACATTTTTCTGCGGACCAGCGAAATTTTTTCGCGGATCACCAATTTGGCAACCGCTGCTCTAGAGTAAAAAAAGGTTGGGAACCCCTGCACTAACCTATTTCCTACTTACTAAGTTTATGTACACCCTTTATTTAAAAAGGAAATAAAATAAAAAAATTATAGTATAAATTGAACTCCAAAAGATGTGTCTTTGGATCTCTCTTGGACTATTTTAATTTATACTTGAGGTACAGAAAAAAATACTGACAGAACGTTTAATATTGAGCGATATTTTACAATAAAACAAAAAAAATAATCTTTACTTATGACAACTGATAACTATTAATTATTATTATTGTTATTATTAATAATTATTTTCTGAATAAAATATAATTAATATGAGTTACTAAAAGCCTATTTTGAAATTTAAAACTCACTGACCCAAGACCTATACAAAAAATGTAAATTTAATTAATTTGGACCCACAGTTATGAAAGGTTGCAGAATCCTAGTCTATTCTCTTTATTTTTATAATGGTTATGAACTGTTTCAAGATTCTGAGTCATTTAAATAATCATACACTACCCTTCCATCGCTCCAGCCCTTCCAATGAACATTAAATGTTTTTATGAAAATAGAACCCTAAATTATTAATAATCATTTTAATTAATATGATAAGTTTTTAATATTGATTTATAATATAATATAAAAGTTTTAGATGATTTCAAATTTAAACAATTTTAACTTTTTTTAATTATATTTGTTGTGGTTTGTGGTATTGTATATATGTGGATACATGTGTGTGTGGGATTTATTAAAGTAATTAAAACATTTCACCTGGACAACATTCTTCATCATTGTCATCATCATCATTTTGATTCTCTTTACATTTGTTTTTCTTTTTTTTTTTAAACAATTCTATTTCATTTCTATCAATATCTTCTATAAAATAAAATAAAGAATTATATATATTAATCTCTATCTATCTATCTATATATATATAATATAACATTTATTAAAAATAATAATAATAAATAAAGATATAACTTTACCATGACTGATTTGAAAACTCTTTTGAAAAAATAATATTGTTATTATATATAAAAAAATACATTTTAAATTAAACATACTTAAATATTTATATAAAATATCATAGATATACAATTACATTGATGTGAAATTAAAGGTAATTTTAGTCTTTATGAAAAAAAGGATAACCTCGTTGATAAGATAAAAAGATTAGAAAATATTAGATATAAATTTACTCCCTTCTATTCTATTCTAAATGACGTATCTTATAAAATCAATTTCACAATTTCATTTTGAAGTGTTCTTCCAAAAAAAATAAGATAATTAAGATATATTTATAGAATATTTTTTTTGAAATTTATCATAATTTAATAATAAAATGATAAAAAAAGGATTGGAAAATATATATATATATAATGAAATATGGTGGTGATTTAAAAAATGTATTCAAAAGAATGTAAAATATATTTTTTCTTTTAATTTAAGAAAAAAACAGTGATAATTACAAAAAATGTGATAGTGATATTTTATGATGAAAATGCATTTAGAACATATGTATAGATTACATATATGTATATATGTTATTTATAAAAACATATTAATTAGTAAGAGCGACTAGAGCTGCGACAACATTGCCATGATGTTCTCTTAACGTATGTTCAGCTAAATTTCGTGATATTTCCATTTCTCTCACCTAAAAAAATATAAGAAATGAATAAATATTTAATTATAACTATTTTGAATAATAATTATAATAATAATATTATTTAAATAAACTAAAGATATAAATTAATCTAATAATTTTAATTTAAATTTGAATTAAAAAAAAAATTAATTAATTAATATATAAATTTTATTGTTTTAAAAATCAATTTTACAAAAACCATCTTTTGAGAAATATAGAATAATTTTTAAGATTTTATAAGATAATTAGGACCAAAACAATAAAATACTATGTAAAGAGAGTTCTAATGCCAATATAATGGAGTTACAACTATATGTAGAGGGAAGGAAGAGTACATTGAATTTGAAGATGTGTTGTATAGCAATTAATGTGTATCAAAAATGCACTTTACGTAAAAAAAAAATCTCTAGCTTTTTGTACATCTAATCAAGTGAAGGTTACTGCCTAAGCGGAGTAAAGGAGTTGTATTATTATGTTCAGGACAACTTATCCCCTCAACCTTTATCTTTATTTTCTTGAGGCAGGCCTCTATTTCTTATTTGAACTAGCTTCCCAAATTTGATGGCTGGGTGGACATCTTTCTCGGGAATTGATCCGGCTCCCTAAGCTTAAAAGACTAGTGGAGGCCCCTAGTCTATCTACGGTGGAATTTTCATTTCATTTGTAGAAAAAATGTATTTTTTTTTTTTCAAAAGAAAGGGTTGATGATTTATCTATGAATTTATGTATCTATTTTTGTGTTACCGTGTTACTGTGAGACATAACACGGAAAGTATTTGGCTACAATAATAAATCCATTCTTCAAACAGTTTATACTGGTCTTATATTGAGTCTACCCCTTCATTCAATTTCTATTCTTTGGTAATTCGTTCTCAAATCTTATTTCTGATCTACCCACCCACTGGTCATTTTCCAATTGGTATTCTTTATGAACTAATCTTTCTTCATATGTCAAATGAGATTAAATGATATTCCAGTCCACATTGAAGATGTAGAGAGGTCATAGATGTATTTCTTTATTAAGTTATTTATCACATTCCTTCTATTGTAGTAAAATGATCCATTTTTCGTCAATAAAATATTAAAGAGAATTTTATTTTATAAAATCTTAAATATTTATTTTCATTATTTGTTAGTCATTGAACACGCATCACTTCTTTAACAACTGGTCTAATAGTAGTTTTAACTAATTAAATTTAATAGATCATAATTTTGATAAGATAAACTTTTTTTTGTTACTGCATAGTGATAAAGAAAACTTTAAAATTTGATTTTTTTCAAAATAATAATAAAGATTAATTTCTAATACAAACAATGTTTTCTCTTACTCGATAATATATATAAACAAATTTCAAATTTCACATGCAATTTTTTGAATTAGATAGAGAAAAAATATACTTACCATTAAATCAACATCGTCTTTTTTAATTGAAACTTTTAATAATTCACGCTCTTTAGCCATTTTTTCTGCGGCTTCTTTATTTCTTCTATCTCCAATGATTGTCATTGCCTATAATTTAAATTTAATTGAATACATTTTAAAATGAAGTATTGATATTTTTAAATATTTTTCTTATCATACTCCTGAAAAATCTGCAGAAACAACTTCTTTTTCTTCTGCATAATCAGTCACTTTTTCTAAATCTGCAGCACCACTATCATATTTGGCAGTCTTTTTTTGTGATTTTTCTTGTTGTAAATCTTCGCTATCACCACAAATATCTCCATTTGTCTCTTTATCAGCCATTGCGTTATAATTATAAATTTGCTAAAAGTGACACAATATCAAAATAATTATAAATTCAAAAAATATACTTCAAGTAACCTTATATATTTATATTTATACTTTAGTAATAAATTAAAAATAATTATTTCAAAATATTAATCATTTGAAATTTATTTCCTCAGGAGAAATGGTTTTAAAAATTATAACCTCAAAAATAATAATATGAAATTATCAAAATAAAAACATGATATTTGTATATAAAATGGCGTTAGTGTGTAATTAATATTAAATATTGATATTTATTTAAATATAATTATTATAAATATATATAATATATATATAAATATATATATATATATATATATTAAAAAAAATTATTTATTAAATTTATTTTATAAATTATAAATATTTTAAAAATTATGTTTTAGTGAATGTAATGGTAATGTTGGTAAAAGATTTTAATGTTCGTAGTTGCTATCATTATAATTGTTCTTTTGCTTCAAATATTTAAAGTTTATTTTATAAATAATAATAATAGAAAATATTCTATAATATAGTTAAAAAGACTAGTGTCAAATTTTATTATACAATTTTGTTTTAAATACATGCTATTATATCAGTGAGTATATTAATTTAAAAAATTTATAACGTATTAAGTTATAGAAATATATATTTTTTAGATGATTGACGTTATTCAATTATTACTTTTAGAAAATTTCCACAATTAATAAAAATAAAAACAAAATGGTAAGAGGTAGTTCTAGTAGAAAACGTTCCACAAGTCGTTCACCAAGCACAGAGAGAAAACGTAGACGATCACGAAGTCGAAGTCGAGATCGTTCAACTAAATCACGACACAGGCGAAGCCGTTCACGAGATGAAAGGGAGAGTCGTCATCGACGATCTCATAGCCGTGAACGACGTCATGATAAAGATAGAAAATCATCGAATAAAACTAAACGTAAATCACGTGAAAAAGAAATTGAGAAAGAAAAAGAAAAGCCTAAAGATGATATTTTTGATCCTACCAAATTGGATAAAGAAGAGGAACAAAAACGTTTAGAATTGGAAATGCAAAAACGACGAGAACGTATTGAAAGGTGGCGAGCAGAACGAAAAAAAAAAGAATTGGAATTGACAAAAAAAGAAATTCAGGGAAATAAAATTATAGCCAATTTACCAAATGCACCATTGAAAAAATGGACATTAGAAGATGATAGTGATGAGGAAGAAGAGAAAGAGAAAAAACCATCAAATGATACAAATTTAAATGAAAACAATACAGGAGATTCTGAAAATAAAGAAAATACAGATAAAAAAGAGAATGATGAACTTTCACAGGATGGAGAAGAAGAGATTGATCCTCTGGATGCATTTATGCTTGAAGTGCAAGAAGAAGTACGTAAAGTTAATAAATTAGATAGTAAAAAAGCTACTGAGAAAGAAGGAAAGGTAATCAACATTTTTTTTCTTTTTATTTTAAATCAATTATATTAATAAATAAAAAGAATATTTATTCGATTGAAAATAAAAAAAATCATATATCCACATTCTTTTTCTATTTCATTTTTAAGTTAAGTTAAGTTTTAATCTCGAGAATTATCATTTAAGTATAAAAGATAATGAATATTGGTTAAATAAACAAACACTTTTTTTCTATATTAAAATATTATTTTAATGATTAAAAAAATTAGGGAAACAAACGATTATATTTATAAGCAATTTAGGATTTTTTTTTATAATAATATTGATATTTCTCTAATAATATCAACTTATTCAAACACATATTATATAGTAGTTTCTTTATTAAATAATAATAATGAATTACAATTAAATTGCATACTCGCGACTATGATCAGACGACACTAGAATTACTAGCATTTTCTTATTTGCATAGAAATTTGCGTAAAGAAAAATTTATATGAACTAATGAAGCTAATTTTTCTAATTCTATAGAATGTTTAATGGAAAGGATAATCATTTCTAATTTATTTTTAAATACAATCATTTGTTTAATTTAATATTTTTATATTACTAACTAATTATATCTCGTTATACTGAACTAATGGGCCATCTAAAAAGTATTTTTCGATTTTTGCTAATAAAAAAAACTTTATTAAATTGTCAAATTAATATTTTATGATGGTTGCCTTTTTAAGTTTTTACAAAAAGTGAAACAGAAATGAATAACTTGGCAAAAAAGTGTTTTATTGTTTCTCAAAATATTCGCCTTTAAGTGCTATACATTTTTGCATTCGATCAAACCAATTCTGGAAACATTTTCCCACTCTGAAGCTGATATCGCAGAAACATGGTTTTGCAAGTCTTCAACAGCTTCTTGTGGTGATGAAAATCGTTGTTCACACGCATCTTTTGTTTGACAGTAGGGAACAAGAGAAAATCATTAAAAGGGGATAAATCGAGTGAATACTGACATTAATGAGACATTAATTCGATGTTTTTCACCTTCAAATATTCATTTGTTTGAGGTGCTTTATGGGAGCTGGCATTGTCGTGCTGAAGAATTTTGTTGTTTTTCTTATTTTCTTGACAAACAATTTGTTTGTATACTATTCAGTATTAACAGTTCTTCGATCTTGTAAAGGAAGTACTCTGTGACCGAACAATTTTAGTAGGATTTGGTTCATCGTCAAACACCCAAACAGTATATTGTTGTTTGCTTTCAGGTTCATACGAATATATCCAAGTTTTGTCTCCTGTAACAATGTTGTATACAGATTTTAAACGCCCTCGTTCGAATTTTTTCAACATTTCGTGACACCAATCAACAAGAGGCTTTTTTTTATATAGAAAAAGAAACTTTCGCGGGTGTAAAAGATTTAATAATTCAAAATAAAGATTCGGCAAATTCAATTAAAGATAGTATAGAAAAATAGATCAATGGAGAAATCCAAGTTAGACTCGAAATTAATAGTGCTAAGAAAAAAAATATTTACTATCTATTGACTCACATCTTCATCTTCCTTTTATGTCTTTTAATAAATTAATTAAATGAATAAAATAACTTCGAATTAATATTTTTTAATAAATATTAATATGTGTCATTCAACTATTTAAACGACTTTATTTTTTTAGGCTTCACTTGATCCAGGTGCTGTTGTTATAGTATCTGGTGTTGCAAAACGTAAAGCTGATATACGTAAAGGAGAATTAATGGAACAAAATCAAGATGGACTAGAGTATTCTTCAGAAGAGGAGGAGGAAGATTTAAATTCTGCTGCAGCTGGTCTTCAGCCAAAACAACGTAAAGAATTAGGAAAGGTATCAAATATATATTATTTTTATTTTTAAACATAGCATTAAATAATGTTTTTTATTTTATGTAATACTATCAATTTTTTATCAAACATCTTCAATATTAATATTAATATTAATATTAATACAAGATATATACAAGTTGTATTGATAATTTTAATGTTAATAAGTTTTATATAATTAAAATTTTTATTATATATATATATATATATATATATATGTTTTATTACAAATAAAATTAAGCAAAGGCAACTATATAGTCTGTATTATCACATGTGAAGGTGCTTTTATGATCATCATAGGCATAACTATAAGCATCAGGACAGCGGTCCTTAAAATATTTTGGATAGTTTTGAGGCCAATCCGAAGACTAAAATCAAAAACAAAAATTAATGATTTCTTCACATTATTTACATGATTAATAAATTGAATTTAAAGGTGGAGATTATTACTTTACAAGTTTCCGGCCTATTGTGTACACCACGGCAACAATACGAATCCGTTTGAAATGCTTCACAGGCACTCTTACATCCCACTGTTCTTGATCCTTTTTTAAGACGAAGAGGTTCAGGACAGTCTCTATTTAAATCTACAAGACAATCGGCTTCGGCACATCGATAAGGATCATTAGATCGTTGACGATTTGTTGGAATAATCTAGGATAATAGATAATCAATATTTAAATATCACATTTATAATTCGATATTTGTTTATAATTCATTTAAAATTTATTAAAATATCAATAGTTAATTCGGAACTTAGAATTTGAAAGTTTTTACAAGATTTACGTTTCATAACATGGAGAATCCAAATTGTATATTTTGAGAAATTTTCATTTCAGTCCTGGAAATTGTAACGCTATAGACCCAAAATTGACTAAGCTGTAAGTAGCTTACTATGAAATTATTTCAAATTATTATTCTTAAATACTTATCACACTAATTGAACATAGGCTATATAAATTATATCAATATCTAATCAAAATAGCCTTAAAAATGTATCTAAAATTCAAGCCAAAAATATTCAATAAAATAAAATAAAGGGGTGGGGGAGGGGTGTAGAGGGCAGATTAATGGAATGAAAATATATACTTACTGTTACAGGAATGTTGAATCCATCAACAAATGAAATATCATAATAATCTTGTCCGCCCCAACCATTAAATGTGAATTCTGCGAGTGATGCAGGCGGTGCCCCACCACGACCACTGCATTCAATACTCTCCCCACAATCGCCTGTATCACAACGTCCTCTTCCAAAATTACATCCAGTACGGGCCCAAAATCTTCCAGCCCAATCATTCGGAGTTTGAATTACCCTCTTCAAAAATATAATGTTCATATATATATCATATATTAAATATCCAAATATTCATATTAATATACTTGTATGTTATATTTTATAAATATATAGCTTTCATAATTTCTTACTTACTTTTTGTCTAGGGCCTAATTCAAATCCTCCATTTGCCAGTATAGATTTACCAGCATTAGAAAGTGTACCAATCCAAATCGTATCCTTTCGGCGGTTCTCAATTGTAACTTGTTTAGCTGAGATAACTATGATCAGTGTTGTCAAACAAAACGATGATCGAATCATCTTTATAATATGCAATTTCTATAAAATATAATTAATAAATTAACTCAATTCAATTTCTTTTTGGATGGCCGGCTGATGACTTTATTAAAATATAATGAATTCCTTATTTAATTAAAGTTGTTTCCAAAAAAAAAAAAAAAAATTGGTTATCCTTGACTTTATGCTATTAAAATTACATTTATTTGTTTAAATGTCATATTAAAAAAAAATTTTAAAAAATTTCTTATAGAAATCAAAACATGTTATGACAAAAGAACTTAAATAGATATAATAATAAAAAAAATAATAATAAGAATAATATTCTCGATGATTTAAACATTTGCTAA
This sequence comes from Labia minor, assembly GCA_963082975.1. Taxonomy (NCBI): domain Eukaryota; kingdom Metazoa; phylum Arthropoda; class Insecta; order Dermaptera; family Spongiphoridae; genus Labia; species Labia minor. Next base: position 1,098,830 of record OY720347.1, on the reverse strand, counting down.
AAAGACTCACTTTGATAAACCTGGGACAAGAGCAACGAAACAAATACTAATGGAATATTCGTTTTAAATTTCTTAATATTTATACTAGTTCAAGATGAGGAAAATCCACCTTTAAAATTATTATTCTAACCTTGGTAATAGGAAATTAAATTATGAATTGATTGCTATACCATAAACATATATAATCACTTGAACAAGATATTCGCTTTTTGCATTTAAAAGAATTTCACAAAAAAAAAAATTTAATTAAAAATAACAAGTTTTTTGAATAAATTAAAATGAAAAATAGACTTTTTTAATACTAAATTACCATATATAATAATATTTATTTCACAGCAGGGAACTTTTTTTTTTATTTTAGGTGGATCATTCAACTATGCAATATCAGTCTTTTAGAAAAAATTTTTATGTTGAAGTACCTGAAATTGGACGGATGACACCTGAAGAAGTGGAAAGCTATAAAGAGGAACTTGAAGGAATTCGTGTTAAAGGTAATAAAATCACAATTTGAAAAACAAAAACATAACATTATTCCATGATTCGTGGTCCCATGCATTCAAATTAAAATTGAATAATTGTGTATTTTCATTTATAATTTATAATAATATTTAAATCAATAAAACGACCTAAATTTGCTGATTTTTAATAATCTTCTCCTCCCTCTCTCTCTCTCTTTCTGATTACCTTCCATAGCTTTATTTTTCATTCGACGATAAATTTTATTTATTTTTTAATTAAACAATAGATTAAAAAAAGAGATTTGATAAATTAAATCAATTAATTAATTAGAAATATTTAAGAGGGAGAAAGAAAAGAAAAGATATATTATAATATTATATGAATCAGGGTGAAATATTGAATAATAGAAAGGAATAGAGCCAATAAAGAAAATATTAAAAATACAAATCATGAAAATAGAAAATGTAGAAAAGTTTATGTCCTTAATTAGTTATATAGAATGATTCGAGAAGAATTTCAATTAGAGTTGGATTTACGATGATTTACTAGATTATATATATATTATTTTAAAAAGTGATCAACATGAAAATAATTTCAAAGCAAAATTGATAATAATACCTAGGACCGCTTTTAAAGTAAGTAGATATATTCAAAAAAGTAAAATAATCCGCCCCGTTTTGAGTGTGTTCACAGAATCTTGTTTAATATATACTTTTCAATTATATCCTCGTATTGATAATTGTCTTTAGAAAGGTGTTGGTTTTGGTCTACGCCGAAATTATGGAATCATTTTTATATTATATTTCCTATTTTGCATAAACACGCACAGCATTCTATAGAATGTCTGTATTTCCAACAGTAATATATATATAAAATAGAGTCCTTATCCTTCTATTGACTCTGGTCCCTGGTTTTCATATATGTTTCCAAAAAAAAAAAAACAAAAAAAAACGGACTTTTGTACGCAAGGACAACACCTTTCAAGTCGGTTATATCAATGATGAGGTGTCCTATGAGCATTAGAACGGGTCCTATCAACCTTTACCTTGATTTTCTTGATCGGAGGCGCTACTTTCTATCAAGTAGCTTCCCAATGTTGATCCCGGAGGCTGGGTTGACTCCGTCCCATAGAGCCCAGCTAGAGAAATTACCTTACCAGGCCCGGGACCACGAGAATGTGAGCCAGCTACGCTCTCTCATCCTGTGGTGCCTTTATCTGTTTACCAAACTTTATATTTTATTATTTATACTTGATTAATTATTTCAGATTATACCGATATATATTCAATAAAATTGATTAATTTTCTTTTACTCTTATTATTTTAGGTAAAGGCTGTCCGAAACCTGTCAAGACCTGGGCTCAATGTGGTGTTAGTAAAAAAGAATTGGATGTTTTGAAAAAATTGAATTATGAAAAACCAACACCAATACAAGCTCAAGCAATTCCTGCAATCATGTCTGGTCGAGATTTGATAGGCATTGCAAAAACAGGAAGTGGTAAGGAACTATTATTTATTTATCTAATAATTTATCTTGTAGATAGATCAGTCATTTTTCATACTGTAACACAATTATAAATAATAATTCATAATTTTTCCAATTATATTTTTTTAAATTTTATTGGTTTTTGGGATTTATGCCCATTTAATAGCTGCATCTATTAGAAATTAATTATTTAATCTTAAATGTAAGGTAACTTGACGGAGTTTGAACCCTCAACCAAGGTCGACGAACCAGGACTATAGCCACCACTAAATACCATCCTGGTTTCCTAATTATAATTTATATAAAAAGAAATTAATATCACATAATATTAAATAAATTAATAATATAAAACAAATTAATTTATAATCTATTAAGTATTATAAAATATATACATATGTAAAATAAATTCGAAAATCATAAAATAAAATTTAAAAAAATATTAAATCACAATCACATTCATTGATTATGATTCAATTGTTATTTTCATTCTTCAACATTCAATAAGTTTATTTTATTTTGTAAAATAGAAATCTAATCATAAATATATATATATATTTTAATAATTATAATTTAAATTTAAACACTTGTCATAAAATTTCTTTATTATTTAAAACCTTTCTTTTTCACATAATTTTTATTTATTTTAATTATGTTAATGTTTTTAGGGAAAACATTAGCATTTGTATTGCCAATGTTAAGGCATATAATGGATCAACCATCCTTGGAAGATACCGATGGTCCTATTTCAATTATTATGACTCCAACTCGTGAACTTTGCATGCAAATTGGAAAGGTAAATATTTGAATTTTAAAAAAAAAATCCTTGTTTTAGATAGATATTATTATTATTATTATCATTTTTAATTCTTAACAGGAATGTAGAAAATTTTGTAAACCGTTGGGTTTAACAGCAGCTTGTGTTTATGGTGGAACTGGAATTTCAGAACAAATTGCTGAATTAAAACGAGGCGCAGAGATTGTTGTTTGTACGCCTGGAAGAATGATAGACTTGCTAGCTGCAAATGGTGGCAGAGTAACCAATTTACGACGTGTCACCTTTGTTGTACTTGATGAAGCTGATCGAATGTTCGATATGGGTTTTGAACCTCAGGCATGTATATATACTATTTAATTCCTTCTTTTCTTTCTCTATTTATAGTGAAAAGTTCAATGATAATATAATATAGAATTAATTTAATTAATACCTCATTATTC
>OY720347.1:475671-493171 GCA_963082975.1 Labia minor | reverse complement strand
TTATTGTTTTGAGCGCTCACGTTTTTTGAGCGTTTGAGTTTCCACTGCATTTTGAAATCTTGTATTTTGAGCCCCTTATTGTTTTGAACACTCACGTTTTTGGGTTTTTGAGTTTCCGCTGCATTTTGAGCTCTTGCATTTTGAGCTCTTGCATTTTGAGCTTCCTTTGTTTTTTTTTTTTTTTTTTTTTTTTTTTTTTTTTTTTTTTTTTTTTTTGAGCACTAGTGTTTTGGGCTATCTCGATATTTTGAGCCCTAACAATTTGAGCCTCTTATTGTTTTTGAGCACTCACATTTTTGATTTTTTGTTGTATTATGAGATTTCGTTTGTATTTTGATCCCCAGCTTTTTGAGCTTTTGTATTTTGAGCTTTCCTTATTTTTTGAGCTTTTTGAATTTTGAGCTTTTGTATTTTGAGCTTTTTAATCTCGTATTTGGATTCTTGTATTTTGGGTCCTTGTATTTTGATCTCTCGTATTTTACGTTTTTGTATTTTGAGCTTCTGTATTTTAAAGCCTTCTTTGCATTCGAACTCCTGCATTTTGAGTCCTTGCAATTGGAATTTTGCGCTTTAAGCTTTTTGTATTTTGAGCATTTGTGTTTTTGTGTTTCGAGCCTTTATATTTTTTGGGCTTTGATCTTCTATTGCATTTTGGGCACTTGTGTTTTTGGGCTTTTGCATTTTGAGCTTTTATTGTGTCTATAGTTATTGTATTTTGGTCTTTTGTGTTTTGAGTTTCTCGTTTTTTTTTTTTTTTTTTTTTTTTAGCATTTTGAGCCTTTTATTTTGAGCTTTTCACTGTCATTTGAGCCTCTTATTTTGAGCACTCGTATTTTGAGCTCTTGTATTTTGAGCTTTCATATTTTGAGCTCTTATGTTTTGAGCTTTTTGTATTTCGAGTACTTCTCATTGAATTTTGTATTTTTGAGCTTTTGTGTCTCAATTTCCTGATTTACAAATTTGAGCCTTAGCTATTTCTGAGTTTTCCAGTTCTCAAGTTTTTTATTTTTGAGCTTTTCACTGTCATTTGAGCCTCGTATTTTGAGCACTCGTATTTTGAGCTCTTGTATTTTGAGCTTTCATATTTTGAGCTCTTGTATTTTGAGCTTTTTGTATTTCGAGTACTTCTCATTGAATTTTGTATTTTTTGAGGTTTTGTGTCTCAAATTTCTTGATTTGCAAATTTGAGCCTTAGCTATTTCTGAGCTTTCCAGTTCTCAAGTTTGTATATTTGTGTATTTACGTATTGAGTTTTATTATTGTCCTGATTATTTTTTTTTGAGATCCTTGCATTTATATTTATATTTTAATTATTATTATTATTATTATTATTATTATTTCATCTTTTTGAGTTTTGAGCGTTTTTAGTTTGTATGTTTGTGTTTTTGTTATGAGCCTTCTCAAAGTTTATGTTATTAATGATTAATTGATTTTTTAATTTCCGAGTTTATTTATGTTTGTTTTTACTTTACTCCAATGTTGTATTCCAGCTGTCTCTTGCATACCATATTTTTATTTTTTATTTTATTTATTTATTTAATTTCATTTTATTTTATCCGCGTAGTGAGAGTTCTTTCAGGACCGCCAACCAACAGTCACCCCAACACCATGAGACCAGGGCCGAGACCTCGCGTCGACGAGGTAACAGTGGGAAATTCGACATTCCAATGCCTAAGCATAGAAAAACTACGAATTTATTATTCAATAACCGCCCCTATCAGACAGTCCAGGGATAATGATGGCAGCAATCCCAATCATCTCATCATTCGGAATCATTTTATATTCCATATTTGGTTTTATGGATATATCTTTTAGAATGAGTGAAACCTCCAAGACCAGCAGTCACCCTCCACGCCGTGAGACCAGGGCGGAGACCTCGCGTCGACGAGGTAACAGTGGGAAATTCGACATTCCAATGCTTAAACATAGGAAATCTACGAATTTATTATTCAATAACCGCCCCTATCAGACAGCCCAGGGGCAGCAGCGAATCCCGAACATTCCATCACTCAAGTTTGTAGTAGTATGGTAGCATGATGATGATTATGTAGTAGAGAATTGATCATCCTTGTGCAGTTCCAATTTAGTATTGGATTCATCGTATTAATCATTTTATCATTTTATCATTTTATCATTTTATATTCCATATTTGGTTTTATGGATATATATTTCAGAATGAATGAAACCTCCAAGATCAGCAGCCATCCACCACGCCACGAGACCAGGGCAGAGACCTCGCGTCGACGAGGTAACAGTGGGAAATTCGACATTTCAATGCTTAGGCATAGAAAATCTACGAATTTATTATTCAATAACCGCCCCTATCAGGCAGCCTAGGGACAGCAGCGAACCCCGAACATTCCACTCATTCATTCTTTGAGAAATGGCTCTTTATTCGTAGTATCGGGATAGGTTTGTGTTTTTTGAGTTTTGTGATTTGTATGTTATTTTCTATTTATGTTTATGTTTATGTTTTATTCTTGTGTTTGTATTTGTGTTTTTATTTCTAATCTATTTCTAATTCTACTATTTATTGATTAATTGTCTATCTATCTATCTATCTTATTTATTGGTTATTTATCACTTGGGCTAGTTATCTAAATATGTAAAGTGTATATGAGTATATGTGTATTTAATTTGATTTATCTATCTATTTCCTATTCCCTCTCTTCTTTTCTTGTTCGTTGTTTCGTCCTTTTTTCTCTTTCTATTTCTATCTATTTCTATTTGTATTTGTATTTGTTTTTCTTTCTAATCAGTTTATCTATCTATCTATCTATCTATATACATACAACTGCCCCAGGCCAGAGCACTCTCCATCTACTCTCTCCCCCAATCAAGTGTTCTAATGCATATCAAACCGACCCGTAGAGCTCTACCATGTGTTTATGTCCAACCTACGCATGATAGCTACTCTTCTGGAGCCGTGTACATCGTAAGCATTAGACGTAAATGCCTATTGAGATGTCAATTTGGTCGCAGAATTTATTCTATATTATTTAAAGTTACATAAGTTGTTTGACATATATGGCGTGAACATCCACGGATACCTACATATACATAAAGAAGAGAATATCGTTGAACACTTGCTGTGGATGAGGGAGAGAGAGTGCTTATGCTCGGAGAGCTGCAATCGGAGATTACTCGTGGACCGGTAAGCAACTGTATATGGCTTGTTTGTTGACAACGTCCTTTTGTCATTTATTTCATTTCATTTTCTTTTTCGATTTATCTAGCTAGCTAGCTATTCATCTATGCCTTATTTTTGTGTATGTGTATATCTATTTCTATTTCTACCTACCTATTTATCTATCTATCTAGCTAGCTATCTATTTATAGCGACTGTGTGCAGAAATTACCCTTGTTTGATTTCGACAGCAGGTTCCAGACCAGTAGGCAAGGAAGCACGATTGTCTAATCGGTAATTTCCGCATCACAATAGTATGCACATTTTATGCACACTGGCTGACATTTTCACTAGCACCCCCGACACGCCTGACACGCCCGACGCGTCGACCCCAATGCCAACAGCCAGGCGCGTTTAGAAATTACTCTTTTTGATTGGCGCAATTGGTTCCAGACCAGAAGGCAAGGAAACACAGTTGACCAATCGGTAATCCAATCAGTGCAGCAATCATGCATACCACGCCCGCCGACTGACATCAGCGCCACGCCCCCAGCACGCCCGGCCTGCCCAGCACGCCAGCGTCCATGTCAATGGCCGCGCGCGCAGAAATCATTTTTTGATGCACACAAGGGGTTCCAGACCGGAAGGCAAGGAACACAATTGTCCATCGGCTATCTCTGCACTGCAGTGGTATGCACATTTTATGCACACTGGCTGACATCAACGCCAGCACCCTCAACACGCCCGACGCGTCCGGCGCGCCAACACCGAATGCCAACAGCCAGGCGCGTTTAGAAATTACTCTTTTTTGATTGGCGCGATTGGTTCCAGACCAGAGGCAAGGAATCACAGTTGACCAATCCATTGGTAATCTCATCAGGGCAGCAATCATGCATGCCACGCCCGCCGACTGACACCAGCGCCACGCCCCCAACACGCCCAGCCTGCCCAGCACGCCAGCGTCAATGTCAATGGTCGCGCGCGCAGAAATCATTTTTATGATGCACACAAGGGGTTCCAGCCCGGAAGGCAAGGAACACAATTGTCCATCAGCTATCTCTGCACCGCAGTAGTATGCACATTTCTATGCACACTGTTTGATATCAATGCTAACGCATCCAACACGCCCAACGCGTCCAGAACGTCAACATCAAATGTCAATCATCGTGCGCATGAAAATTACTCTTTTTTGATACACAACAAAGGTTCCAGACCATAAGGCAAGGAAACAATTGTTCTGTTGATCAATTGGTAATCCCATCAGTGCGACACACCGACCGACATCAGCGCTAACATCCCTACACGTCTCACATGTCCACGTCAGCATCCATATCCATACATATCAACGTATACACATTGACATGTGCCTAGCTAGCTAGCTATTTCCCATCCCATCCCAATCACTTCCATTTATTCTATTCTCTATTCTCTCAATTCTCGATTCTCTATTGGCTATTGGGATTCGAATTTTGGCAACTCCAACAATTTTGAACAAATTTTGAAAAATTTTGAAAAAATTTTGAAAAAATTTTGAAAAAATTTTGAAAAAATTTTTGAAAAATTTCGAAGAAATTTTGAAAAAATTCTTTGAACAAATTTTGAAAAATTTTGAAAAAATTTTGAAAAATATATATCATCATCCATAGTAATTATATCTCACAAATGCACACACACACATCACAGAAATATTACTACTTGTGTCAGAATATTTTTCATTTTTCATTTTTCATTTTTCATTTTTCATTTTAATTTTAATTAATAAAGCGGTAATAGATTTATTTAATAGGTTAATAATTCGAATCTCTCCTATTTCAATTTTAATTTTATGAAAAATATCTATATCATCCATAGTAATAAATAATATTACTTGTGTCAGAATATTTTCCATTTTATGTGTATCTATTTCTATTTCTACCTACCCATTTATCTATCTATCTATCTATCTATCTATCTATCTATCTATAATAATTGGTGTGCAGCACATACCCTTGTTTGATTTCAACAAAAGGTTCCAGACCAGTAGGCAAGGAAACACGATTGTCTAATCGGTAATCTCTGCATCACAATAGTATGCATATTTTCATGCACACCGGTTGACATTAATGCTAACATGTCCAACACGTCAACATCAATATCTATATATATGAATATACATACACACATACGCATACATATACATATATATACTAGTGTCAGAGAATTTCTTAAATTTTCATTTTCATTCATCTTTTAATCTATTCTATTCTATTATATATTGTGAAAAATATATATCATCATCCATAGTAATTATATCTCACAAATGTATATATGCATACATACATACATACATCATAGAAATAAAACTACTTTTGTCAGAATATTTTTCATTTTAATTATTATCATTTTAAATCATTAATAAATCGATAATAGATTTATTTCATAGGATAATAATTCTAATCTATTCTATTCTATTGGGATTGTATTCATTTCAAATTTAATTTTTAATTTTATGAAAATTTTATGAAAAATATATATATCATCATCCATAGTAATAAATAATATTACTTGTGTCAGAATATTTTTCATTTTAAATCATTAATGAATTTATAATAGATTTATTTCATATATGTATTTAGAATATTTGATAAGAATTGTAATTTAAAAAAAAAAAATTCTAATCTATTCCTTTATTCATTGACTCATTAAATTATTATTATGAATGAATGAATTTGGAAGAAAAAAAAATTAATTTTTTTCATTTTCATATTAAGAAAAACGTATCATCATCCATAGTATTATGTATTTGTATAATATTAGTATATGTATATAAATATATATATATATATCTATCTATATTTTATTTTTATTATCTATCTATCTATCTATCTATCTATCTATCTATTTTAAAAATATCACTAAAATAAAAATGCCTAATTTATTTATCTATCTATATTTGTATATTTGTGTATATTTGTGTATATTTGTAATTATATTTTTTATGATAGTAAGTAGTTTGTTTATGTTTTTAAATAAGTGTGTTTTAAATATATATTAGTATTGTTATATAGATAAATTAGAACAACAACAACAACAACAACAAGTAATACAAGGATTATTAGAAACATACCGTTTCAATAAGAGTAGAGTAATTAGTAATTAAGTGAAGTACTAGTAGCAGTAGTAGAAAAAAAAAATAAATAACACTTGACACACTCGACACATTTTGGACACTTAACAAACACTTGATAGTGATCATCACTATGATAATAATAATAATACATACACACACATATAATTTAACAAATCACTAAATTATATAATTCACATACCTTTATGATGATAATGATAATGATGTGACTATTATTTCTTAAAAAATAAAAAAAAACTAATTTAAATAAAAAAAAACAAATAAAGGTATTTTGAAAATTTTATCAATTAATTAATGGATTATTTTTTTTTTTTTTTTAACTCTTTTAACACGTTATTTTTATATATTATTCTTATAAATATAAATATAAAATAAAAAAATGTAAATATATACATATAAAAAATAAATAAATAAAAATATATACATATAAAAAATAAATAAATATAAATATAAATATAAATATAAAATAATATATACATATAAAAAATAAATAAATAAAAATATATACATATAAAAAATAAATAAATAAAAATACATACATATAAAAAATAAATAAATATAAATATAAAATAATATATACATATAAAAAATAAATAAATAAATATTTAACATTGATCTGCTATCAAATTATTCATTTCTTTACATTCTAAAATTGTTCTTGCAAAATGTTTAAAATGTTCATATATTTCAATGTGCTTTAAATTTTCTATACTAAAAACTAAATGTTTTTCGTCCATTTTGATTTTCAATTCCTGTCTCTCCTCTTCCCATCTCTCACAGTCAAAAAGGATATGTTCTGCGTCTTCTTTCCCTAAACCACATTCACACATGTCATTGTCTGTTAAAGTGAATTGTTTTAGTTTTTTTTTAAAGTCACCATGTCCACTAAGAAGTTGTGTCGTGTGTCTGTCTGTGTCAATCCATTTCTCATTCATTCTGTCTTCTACCCTCTCCCACCATTTATAAGTCCATCGTCCCTTTGCACTACTCTCCCATCTATTTTGCCATATATTTAGAATTGTTTTCTTTACCCTTTTGATACAGTTATTGGCATTGATTGTCTCCCCTCTCCATTCCAATTGACCCTCCATTTTAATCTTACCTATCACTAATCTTTGTTCTATCTCTAAATCGATCGGGACCACCCCTGCAATAACATTACACGCTTCCCCTGATATAGTTTTATAACCCTTTATGATATTTAAAATAATTCTTCTTTGTTCGCTTAATAATTTTCTTTTTAATGTCGCTGTTAATAGATCCCCCCAGGCCATTGCTCCGTATGCGACGGTCGACACATACACCCCATTGTAAATTCGTTTGATAATATTCAAATTTATTTTTTTACCCTTAACCATATTTAATATTTTGTGAAATTTTAAATGGGCCTTATTTGTTATGCTTTCGATATGCTTCCCTATTCCCATCCCTTTCGTAAATGTTACCCCCAAATAATTGATTTCCTCTACAAATTTGATTTTTTTATCGCTATACTTTATTATGGGTTGTCTCCCCGCGTTAAATCTTCCCTTTAGCATCATGCATTGCGTTTTTTCACTAGATAATTCCATTTTGCTTTCCCTACACCAATTTTTTAATTTCCCCATAATCACCCTTCCCCTTTCTTCTAATTGTCCCCTTGAGTTACCCCCAATTATAATAACCCCGTCGTCCGCATATGCAATCATTTGGCATGTATCATCATTATGAAACATTTCCAGACATCGATCAAATATAATTTTCCATAAATGGGGACCCATTACGGTCCCCTGTGGACAACCCCTATCCACCCTTTTCCCAATTACCCAATCCCCATTTGTAATATCTAACCACCTCCCCTTTAAATAATCCCTAATAACCCCATAACTATCCCCTGACATTCCCAATTCTTTTAATCGTACGAGCAATTCGGGCCACCAAACCCTGTCAAAGGCTCCACTCATATCTAAGAATATACCCATTGTATATTTTTCGGTTCTTTTATCGATTTCCTCCCTTAGTCTTAATATAGCCTTTTCAGCCGATCGATCTTTCCGAAAGCCGTACTGATTATCCGATATTTGATTCTCAAATATCTCTTGGGAATGCCAAAATAACAATTTTTCCAAGATTTTACCCATTATTGGGAGCAAACTAATTGGCCTATATGAATTAACCGCTTGTTTATTTTTATTTTTATTTTTTAAGGCAATTTTTAAAATGCCTTTTTTCCAGACGTTTGGAAATACCCCATATTTAAAGCAGCCATTATATAATTTTAATAATTCTTGTTTTATTATGTCAAACCCATGTTTAATCATTTCGATTGAAATTTTATCCCACCCCGGTGTTTTATTATTTTGAAACCCCTCAATGGCTGCTTTCAATTCCTCTTCCCCAATTTTAATACGCTTCCCTATTCCCACCTCAATATTATTTAATTTGTCTCTTACCATTTGGTGGTATTCATTTTCTTCTTCATCTTCTTCTCCTTCATCATCTTCTCGTTGTCGTTGTTGCTGCTGCCGTGGTCTATCTTGCTTTATTAATTTATTTAAAATGTTTCTTGCTGATTGACTCCATTTCGATGTTATTTCATTTTTTTTAACTGTTATATTATAATAGGTATCCTTGGGTTTTATTTTTCCCATACTGCTTTTATATGGTATTGACCAAGGATCTTTATTCAATTCCTCTTCAATATATTCTTTCCAACTATTTACTTTTTTAGATTTTAGTTTTTTTTTATACTCGGAACACAAATTTTTATAATTTTCTAATCCATCTTGATTTTTTCTTAAAGCTTTTCGAGCTTTTAATATTTTTTTTTTTAAATTTATTAATTCCTCATCAAACCATTGATTGGGTTTAATGCTCGATTTATTTTTTGGTATCGTTTCTTTTGTGCTTTCAAGAAGAACCATTCTTATTTCTTTTTCAATTTGAATTACCTCTTCTCTTTTGGTTATGTTTTTAATTGTTATTTTTTTGAGGTTTTCTTTTAATTTTTGTTGGTATTCTTCCCAGCTTCCTTTTTTTAGATTATATTTTGTGTTTTGTCCTTTTTGAATTTTTATTGTTATATCCTCATAATTTTCTTGTACTTCTTCTTCTTCTTCTTCTTCTGCTTCTTCTTCTGCTGCTTCTTCATCGGTTTTTTTTAAATTTCCATTAAAATTTAATATCATTTTAATGGTTTTATGGAAACTGGAAGTATTATTTTCCAATTTCCAATCTTGTAGTATTTTGTCTTTTTTCATATTTGATAAGCTTAAATCAATAAAGCTTGCTCCTCGAGTTGTTTCAAATGTGGGGCCTTGGCTTTTGTCATTCCAGATATGCAAATTATGATGATTTATCATATCTTCGACTTTTTTGCCTTTTGAGTTGGTTTTCTTCTCTCCCCACATTGTCGATTTGGCATTGCTGTCCATGCCTATGATTATCTTTTCCTTTTTCAATAATTTTTTAATATTGTCAATTTTCGATAGATAGGTATCAATATCTATGGAAAATTGACAATAAATTGAGATTATATAGATTCGTATTCCATTTTGTAATAGCACTTCTGCGCATACGCAGTGGCTATCATTAATTGTTTCTACTGCCATTACGCCTATATCGTCATTTAATACTATAATGGCAGCATATGGTTTTTCTCCTGAGATAATTGTTCTGCCTTTCAAAAAGCCAGGAATTTGCCCATTCCTTGTGTAAGGCTCTTGGATTATTAAGATGTCAACTTTATTTTGACATGCCAGGTCTTTTAATTCATGGCAGACGTTAATGCATCGATCCATGTTAATTTGCCATATTACAAGGTTTTTGATTTCATTTTTATATCGTTTCTCTACGATATAATGTTTTGTGGTTGATTCTCTTTTAAGAGAAGTCATTTTTTTTTTCTTTTCTAAAAATAAGTTTATAATAATTTTTTTAATAAAATGATTGCTAGTTTATTATTATTATTATGATTATTATTATAGATAGACTAATTTAATATTTAATAATACGATAATTAATTAAACAAATTAATAATGAATTTTTGGATTGAAAAGTGGAATGAATAAATATAAATATTATTATATATCAACGAAATAAGAAAGGAATGATTGAATGAATAGAAATAAATGAAATTCAAGTAAATTTAAAAGAAAAATTTGAATTATAAATAGTGTCTCTCTCTAAAGAAGAACGAACTAACGAAAAGAAGAGATTTTTATTTATAATCAGATAATATATATATTCTATTTCGATTTTTTTTTTTTAATAATAATAATAATAATAATTATTATTAAATTAAATTACCAATTAATAATAATAATAATAATAATAATAATAATAAAATAATTAAAATAAAACTATTGCTCCTGAAATATTCAAAATTGGATTTTAATGGAATAGGAGATGAAACTTTAATATCTATTAAATTTTATTTAATTATAATTAAAAAATAATAATATTAAAAAAGGGGGTCTTTTTAGGATTGATTAATTAATTAATAAATTAATTAACTAAAGATTCTCATAGGTAGGATAAAAAAGATGATTAAAGAATAAAATTGAAATAAAAATAAAAAAATAATTATTAATAAACAAGTTTAAAATTTTATTGATTAATAAATAATCTAACAAACATAACAGGTAATTATTAATTAATATAAATAAATAGAAATAATAGGTTGTGTTTTTAAAATTAGGCTCGTATCTTAAATCATAATAGAAAGATAACTCATCGGAGGAACTTTGGCGGATCGCTGGCTGGCATCGTTTATGGTTAGAACTAGGGCGGTATCTGATCGCCTTCGAACCTCTAACTTTCGTTCTTGATTAATGAAAACGTTCTTGGCAAATGCTTTCGCTTCTGTCCGTCTTGAGACGATCCAAGAATTTCACCTCTAACGTCTCAATACGAATGCCCCCGTCCGTTCCTCTTAATCATTACCTCTGGTTCAGAAAACCAACAAAATAGAACCGAGGTCCTATTCTATTATTCCATGCACACAATATTCAGGCGTGAGGCCTGCTTTTAGCACTCTAATTTGTTCAAAGTAAACGTGCCGGCCCGCCACGACACTCAGTAAAGAGCACCGCGATGGGTGACAAGAGAATGTTACTGAACCGCAGTATTATGCCTTTTAAAAAAAGACAAAAACACAAACGGTGGCAACAATCCCACCGGCAGGACGTCCCGCAGCATGTCAGTAAACACCATAAATGGCGCACCGACAGTGCGGGACACAGTTTCAACTACGAGCTTTTTAACCGCAACAACTTTAATATACGCTATTGGAGCTGGAATTACCGCAGCTGCTGGCACCAGACTTGCCCTCCAATGGATACTTGTTAAAGTATTTAAAGTGTGCTCATTCCGATTACGGGGCCTCGGATGAGTCCCGTATCGTTATTTTTCGTCACTACCTCCCCGTGCCGGGAGTGGGTAATTTGCGCGCCTGCTGCCTTCCTTGGATGTGGTAGCCGTTTCTCAGGCTCCCTCTCCGGAATCGAACCCTGATTCTCCGTTACCCGTAACAACCATGGTAGGCGCAGAGCCTACCATCGACAGTTGATAAGGCAGACATTTGAAAGATTTGTCGCCGGTACCAGGACCATGCGATCATCATAAAGTTATTCAGAGTCACCAAAAGAAGCGTTTGCCGAAACAAACGTATTGGTTTTGATCTAATAAAAGCGTTCCTGCCGTCACCGGTGGGAACTCGTTTTGCATGTATTAGCTCTAGAATTACCACAGTTATCCAAGTAAAATAATGTAACATCTAATGAACCATAACTGATTTAATGAGCCATTTGCGGTTTCACCTTAATTTGGCTTGCACTGAGACATGCATGGCTTAATCTTTGAGACAAGCATATGACTACTGGCAGGATCAACCAGGGAACTTTTTTTTTTAAAAAAAAAAAGTCTTTCGATATATATATATATATATATTTTTCATTATTTAATTGGAAAAATAAAATATATATATAAACGAAATTTTATAATAATATATATTTTAAAAATATATATATATATTTCACATTTCAATGTATTTTAACATGAAATGAGTTTTATTTTTCATGATAAATATATATTTTGTGATATGAATACACATATCATCAAATTATATATTAGGATGAACTATTTTTGATAGATTCATCTTTTTTTCTCTCCAACAAGTAGAGAATTGCTATATATCACTTTCCTTAAATAAGCATAAAACATTTTAGTATATTCAATACATAAAATTGATTTTTGCTATTAGTGAGTGATATAATCATTAAATTGGAAATGTTGTCTTTACATCGAATAATGTAATATTCATGTATAAGATTTAGCGATAAATAAAAAAAAAATTTTTTTATTTTTTTTTCTTCATACGTTCACAAGGAACGATGAAAATAATAGATTTAGTATCATTAGAAATTTCATGTTGAAATTTCGATACTCATACCAGAAACATAAGAGTTGAAAAAGTTAGTCGACATGATCCGGGGGCCATAAGGATAACATGTAAATTCCCATTTGAAATAATAAAATATTTTTGGACTTTGAAAAATTTCAAAATTTTTATTAAATTATAGTTAACAGGGAATAAAACAACATTTGCCGGTAAATTTTTTTCGATTTTTGAATTTTTTTTGTTTAGTGGACTTAGAAATTTTTCAACTGTGAATGAGTCCGAGCGATCCATGAAGGTCGACCCCCAAATGATGGCTCATTGTCGGCCAAAAAAAAAAATTGTAATTTTTATAAAATAATATTAAATTCATTTATTTTACATCGTAGCGATACTAAAAATGTATATTATTGGCATTTTTGATGAAAAAGTGTGTTTTGGGTCATGTCGACTGACGGGACTTAGAAAAATTTCACTTCAACTGTGAATGAGTCCGAGCGATCTATGAAGGTTGGACCCCCAAATGATGCCTCATTGTCGGCCAAAAAAAAAAATCATAATTTTTATAAAATAATACTAAATTCATTTATTTTACATCGTAGCGATACTAAAAATGTATATTATTGCCATTTTTGATGAAAAAGTGTGTTTTGGGTCATGTCGACTTACGGGACTTAGAAATTTTTTGGGACTTAGAAAAAAAAACGAAAAAAATTCAATGGAATTCAAACTTCTATAGATGAATTCAAACTTCTATAGATGGATGGGACTTTGAAAAAATTTTCAATTTTTGAACGACTCCGAGCGATCTATGAAGGTTGGACCCCCAAATGATGCCTCATTGTCGGCCAAAAAAAAAAATCATAATTTTTATAAAATAATATTAAATTCATTTATTTTACATCATAGCGATACTAAAAATGTATATTATTGGCATTTTTGATGAAAAAGTGTGTTTTGCCTCATGTCGACTGACGGGACTTCGAAAAATTTCACTTCAACTGTGAATGAGTCCGAGCGATCTATGAAGGTTGGACCCCCAAATGATGCCTCATTGTCGGCCAAAAAAAAAAAATCATAATTTTTATAAAATAATATTAAATTCATTTATTTTACATCGTAGCGATACTAAAAATGTATATTATTGCCATTTTTGATGAAAAAGTGTGTTTTGGGTCATGTCGACTTACGGGACTTAGAAAAAAAACGAAAAAAATTCAATGGAATTCAAACTTCTATAGATGAATTCAAACTTCTATAGATGGATGGGACTTTGAAAAAATTTTCAATTTTTGAACGACTCCGAGCGATCTATGAAGGTTGGACCCCCAAATGATGCCTCATTGTCGGCCAAAAAAAAAAAATCATAATTTTTATAAAATAATATTAAATTCATTTATTTTACATCATAGCGATACTAAAAATGTATATTATTGCCATTTTTGATGAAAAAGTGTGTTTTGGGTCATGTCGACTGATGGGACTTAGAAAAATTTCACTTCCGAGTGGTGTTGGACTTAGAAATTTTTTGGCAATTGAATGGAATTCAAACTTCTATAGATGAATTCAAACTTCTATAGATGAAAAAAAATTAACTTTAAAATAAAAAAAAAATATTTTAAAGTTAAAAAAAATCAACTAAATATAATATTTTGCTATTTTTGGTAAATAAAAACATTTAAAGACGGTTTGGTGCAATTTGTATTGAAATCTGCTAAGCCACGCCTCCCGTCGACAAATATCCCCTCTTCGACACCTTTGTCGACCGGCCGACCACTCTACTCAATTCAACTCAACTCAACTCAACTAAAAAGAACTAATCATAAAATATTATATATATATATATATATATATATATATATTTTATTATTTAATTAAAAAAAAATAATAATAAAATATATAATAAAAAAAAAAAAATAATAAAATACTCTAGAATTATTTTTTTTATTTTTTCTAATATATATATATAATATTTTGCTATTTTTGGTAAATAAAAACATTTAAACACGGTTTGGTGCAATTCGTATTGAAATCTGCTAAGCCACGCCTCCCGTTGACAAATATCCCCTCTACGATGCTTTTGTCGCCCGACCAACCACTATACTCAAATCAACTCAACTAAAAAGAACTAATCATAAAATATTATATATATATATATTTTATTATTATTTAATTAAAAAAAAATAATAATAAAATATATAATAAAAAAAAAAAAATAATAAAATACTCTAGAATTATTTTTTTTATTTTTTCTAATATATATATATATAATATTTTGCTATTTTTGGTAAATAAAAACATTTAAAGACGGTTTGGTGCAATTTGTATTGAAATCTGCTAAGCCACGCCTCCCGTCGACAAATATCCCCTCTTCGACACCTTTGTCGCCCGGCCAACCACTTTACTCAACTCAAGTCAACTAAAAAGAACTAATCATAAAATATTATATATATATATATTTTATTATTATTTAATTAAAAAAAAATAATAATAAAATATATAATAAAAAAAAAAAATAATAAAATACTCTAGAATTATTTTTTTAATTTTTTTTAATATATATATATATATAATATTTTGCTATTTTTGGTAATTAAAAACATTTAAACACGGTTTGGTGCATTTCGTATTGAAATCTGCTAAGCCACGCCTCCCGTTGACAAATATCCCCTCTACGACGTATTTGTCGACCGGCCGACCAGTCTACTCAATGAGATAGCAATGAAATGATATTTGAAAACGAAATATAATGTTTTTTTTTAAAAAATAAAAATAAAATAGTTTTATAAAAAGAATATTAATTAAAAAAAATATATTTTACCGTTAGACATTTATTTATAATAGATAGAAAGAAATATTAAATGTTTTATTTTTTTATTTTCACTCTCTCATTTGATATTTATTCGTTCTAGGTGGCACATGTATTCGCTTACATATATATATATATTTGGCCTCGGACTGTGGTCCAGTGCAGACGTGTGCCGGTCGGTCTCAGGATTGCCCAGGATTCTTCCGAGCTCCACAGCAACGCAGTGAGTACAAAACCACCCAACCTAATATATATATATATATATATATATATATTTAATTTAATAAAAATCTAATATACATAATATCAATTAATTTAATTCGATACATGACACACACACACACACACACACACACACACCTCTTACTTAGTGGTAAAATTTTTATATATAATAATATAATATTAATAGATAAAAATTAGTAAAATAAAATAATTAAAAAAATAAATAAATAAATAAATAAATATTTTTACCAAAATTGATTCGATCCATATTTTAACTGCATCAATCGATCATACTCAAACCTACATGTTTAGTTAAATATATAAAAAGTTTTATTTAAATAAGAATTAATGTTGTTGTAAATTAGATGGCTGGGTGAGTGAAGAGAATTTAAAAAAAAAATAAAAAAAATAAAAAAAAATTGTTTTTACCAAGTTTCGAATGCCCACGTGTGATGTATGTATGTATGTATGTATGTATGTATGTATGTATGTATGCATGTATGTGTATGACACACAGAAAAATTAAAAAAAAAATATAAAATTTTAATTTAAATAAATTAGATTGAGAGGAGATGATATTAGATTAGATTACGTATAAATAAAAAAAAAAAAATAAAATAAAAAAATAATTGTTTTTACCAAGTTTCGAATGCCCACATGGATATGTTATGTATGTGTATGACACACAGAAAAATTAAAAAAAAATAAAAAATCTAATCTAATTTAAATAAATTAGATTAGATTACGTATAAATAAAAAAAAAAAAATAAAAAAATAATTGTTTTTACCAAGTTTCGAATGCCCACGTGTGATGTATGTATGTATGTGTATGACACACAGAAAAATTAAAAAAAAATAAAAAATCTAATCTAATTTAATAAATAAATTAGATTAGAAAAAAAAAAAAAATAAAAAAATAATTGTTTTTACCAAGTTTCGAATGCCCACATGGATATGTTATGTATGTGTATGACACACAGAAAAATTAAAAAAAAATAAAAAATTTTAATTTAAATAATATTAATTATTAATTAAGACATTATTTAAATTAATTTTAGATGGAGAGAGATATAAATAAATAAAAAAAAAAAAAAATTTTTAACTATGATTAGATTCGAACAACAACTTATACCCCCGTAATATATATAATATTTTTTAGCTAACAGCCTTAGTATATTGTTTGCATTGCTGATCAAACGATCACCAATGTTAAGCAACATCAGGCGAGGTTAGCACTCGGATGGGTGACCGGCCCACGACGAACGGCCAAGCCTAACATGGGTGATCGACGATCACCAATGTTAAGCAACATTTGTCGTGGACATGCACTCGGATGGGTGACCTAACTATGGGGTGAGACTCGCATATGCAAGACTAGATATATATTTTTTACTATTTAAAAGTTTAAAAAAAAAAAAAAAAAAAAAAATTGGGACTTGGAAAAAAAACGCGAAAAATTCAAAAAAATTCAAACTTCTATAGATGAATTCAAACTTCTATAGATGGAATTCAAACTTCTATAGATGAAAAAAAATAACCCTAAGGTGAAAAAAAATTAACTTTAAAATAAAAAAAAAATATTTTAAAGTTAAAAAAAAATCAACTAAAAAGAACACACAACACAACAACATCAAATATTATATATAATAAAAAAAAATAAAATACTCTAGAATTATTTTATTTTTTTTTTTTTTTAAATATATATATATATATATATAATATTTGATGTTGTGTGTTGTGTGTTCTTTTTAGTTGATATATATTTTAAAATATTGAATTGAATTGAATTGAATATTGCGAGCGAGCAAGCAAGCAAGCAAATAAATAAATAATAATAGT
>OY720347.1:467900-472971 GCA_963082975.1 Labia minor | reverse complement strand
TTTGGGGGTCCAACCTTCATAGATCGCTCGGGCTCATTCACAGTTGAAGTGAAATTTTTCCAAGTCCCGTCAGTCGACATGACCCAAAACACACTTTTTCATCAAAAATGCCAATAATATACATTTTTAGTATCGCTATGATGTAAAATAAATGAATTTAATATTATTTTATAAAAATTATGATTTTTTTTTTTGGCCGACAATGAGGCATCATTTGGGGGTCCAACCTTCATAGATCGCTCGGAGTCGTTCAAAAATTGAAAAATTTTTCAAAGTCCCATCCATCTATAGAAGTTTGAATTCATCTATAGAAGTTTGAATTCCATTGAATTTTTTTCGTTTTTTTTTCTAAGTCCCAAAAAATTTCTAAGTCCCGTAAGTCGACATGACCCAAAACACACTTTTTCATCAAAAATGCCAATAATATACATTTTTAGTATCGCTACGATGTAAAATAAATGAATTTAGTATTATTTTATAAAAATTATGATTTTTTTTTTTGGCCGACAATGAGGCATCATTTGGGGGTCCAACCTTCATAGATCGCTCGGACTCATTCACAGTTGAAGTGAAATTTTTCCAAGTCCCGTCAGTCGACATGACCCAAAACACACTTTTTCATCAAAAATGCCAATAATATACATTTTTAGTATCGCTACGATGTAAAATAAATGAATTTAATATTATTTTATAAAAATTACAATTTTTTTTTTTGGCCGACAATGAGCCATCATTTGGGGGTCGACCTTCATAGATCGCTCGGAGTCGTTCAAAAATTGAAAAATTTTTCAAAGTCCCATCCATCTATAGAAGTTTGAATTCATCTATAGAAGTTTGAATTCCATTGAATTTTTTTCGTTTTTTTTTCTAAGTCCCAAAAAATTTCTAAGTCCCGTAAGTCGACATGACCCAAAACACACTTTTTCATCAAAAATGCCAATAATATACATTTTTAGTATCGCTACGATGTAAAATAAATGAATTTAGTATTATTTTATAAAAATTATGATTTTTTTTTTTGGCCGACAATGAGGCATCATTTGGGGGTCCAACCTTCATAGATCGCTCGGACTCATTCACAGTTGAAGTGAAATTTTTCCAAGTCCCGTCAGTCGACATGACCCAAAACACACTTTTTCATCAAAAATGCCAATAATATACATTTTTAGTATCGCTACGATGTAAAATAAATGAATTTAGTATTATTTTATAAAAATTATGATTTTTTTTTTTGGCCGACAATGAGGCATCATTTGGGGGTCCAACCTTCATAGATCGCTCGGACTCATTCACAGTTGAAGTGAAATTTTTCCAAGTCCCGTCAGTCGACATGACCCAAAACACACTTTTTCATCAAAAATGCCAATAATATACATTTTTAGTATCGCTACGATGTAAAATAAATGAATTTAATATTATTTTATAAAAATTACAATTTTTTTTTTTGGCCGACAATGAGCCATCATTTGGGGGTCGACCTTCATGGATCGCTCGGACTCATTCACAGTTGAAAAATTTCTAAGTCCACTAAACAAAAAAAATTCAAAAATCGAAAAAAATTTACCGGCAAATGTTGTTTTATTCCCTGTTAACTATAATTTAATAAAAATTTTGAAATTTTTCAAAGTCCAAAAATATTTTATTATTTCAAATGGGAATTTACATGTTATCCTTATGGCCCCCGGATCATGTCGACTAACTTTTTCAACTCTTATGTTTCTGGTATGAGTATCGAAATTTCAACATGAAATTTCTAATGATACTAAATCTATTATTTTCATCGTTCCTTGTGAACGTATGAAGAAAAAAAAATAAAAAAATTTTTTTTTTATTTATCGCTAAATCTTATACATGAATATTACATTATTCGATGTAAAGACAACATTTCCAATTTAATGATTATATCACTCACTAATAGCAAAAATCAATTTTATGTATTGAATATACTAAAATGTTTTATGCTTATTTAAGGAAAGTGATATATAGCAATTCTCTACTTGTTGGAGAGAAAAAAAAGATGAATCTATCAAAAATAGTTCATCCTAATATATAATTTGATGATATGTGTATTCATATCACAAAATATATATTTATCATGAAAAATAAAACTCATTTCATGTTAAAATACATTGAAATGTGAAATATATATATATATTTTTAAAATATATATTATTATAAAATTTCGTTTATATATATATTTTATTTTTCCAATTAAATAATGAAAAATATATATATATATATATATCGAAAGACTTTTTTTTTTAAAAAAAAAGTTCCCTGGTTGATCCTGCCAGTAGTCATATGCTTGTCTCAAAGATTAAGCCATGCATGTCTCAGTGCAAGCCAAATTAAGGTGAAACCGCAAATGGCTCATTAAATCAGTTATGGTTCATTAGATGTTACATTATTTTACTTGGATAACTGTGGTAATTCTAGAGCTAATACATGCAAAACGAGTTCCCACCGGTGACGGCAGGAACGCTTTTATTAGATCAAAACCAATACGTTTGTTTCGGCAAACGCTTCTTTTGGTGACTCTGAATAACTTTATGATGATCGCATGGTCCTGGTACCGGCGACAAATCTTTCAAATGTCTGCCTTATCAACTGTCGATGGTAGGCTCTGCGCCTACCATGGTTGTTACGGGTAACGGAGAATCAGGGTTCGATTCCGGAGAGGGAGCCTGAGAAACGGCTACCACATCCAAGGAAGGCAGCAGGCGCGCAAATTACCCACTCCCGGCACGGGGAGGTAGTGACGAAAAATAACGATACGGGACTCATCCGAGGCCCCGTAATCGGAATGAGCACACTTTAAATACTTTAACAAGTATCCATTGGAGGGCAAGTCTGGTGCCAGCAGCTGCGGTAATTCCAGCTCCAATAGCGTATATTAAAGTTGTTGCGGTTAAAAAGCTCGTAGTTGAAACTGTGTCCCGCACTGTCGGTGCGCCATTTATGGTGTTTACTGACATGCTGCGGGACGTCCTGCCGGTGGGATTGTTGCCACCGTTTGTGTTTTTGTCTTTTTTTAAAAGGCATAATACTGCGGTTCAGTAACATTCTCTTGTCACCCATCGCGGTGCTCTTTACTGAGTGTCGTGGCGGGCCGGCACGTTTACTTTGAACAAATTAGAGTGCTAAAAGCAGGCCTCACGCCTGAATATTGTGTGCATGGAATAATAGAATAGGACCTCGGTTCTATTTTGTTGGTTTTCTGAACCAGAGGTAATGATTAAGAGGAACGGACGGGGGCATTCGTATTGAGACGTTAGAGGTGAAATTCTTGGATCGTCTCAAGACGGACAGAAGCGAAAGCATTTGCCAAGAACGTTTTCATTAATCAAGAACGAAAGTTAGAGGTTCGAAGGCGATCAGATACCGCCCTAGTTCTAACCATAAACGATGCCAGCCAGCGATCCGCCAAAGTTCCTCCGATGACTTGGCGGGCAGCTTCCGGGAAACCAAAGCTTTTGGGTTCCGGGGGAAGTATGGTTGCAAAGCTGAAACTTAAAGGAATTGACGGAAGGGCACCACCAGGAGTGGAGCCTGCGGCTTAATTTGACTCAACACGGGAAACCTCACCAGGTCCGGACACCGGAAGGATTGACAGATTGAGAGCTCTTTCTTGATTCGGTGGGTGGTGGTGCATGGCCGTTCTTAGTTGGTGGAACGATTTGTCTGGTTAATTCCGATAACGAACGAGACTCTAGCCTGCTAACTAGCCGTTCCCGGCATCATATGCTGCCGGCGGTATAAAATTCTTCTTAGAGGGACAGGCGGCTTCTAGCCGCACGAGATTGAGCAATAACAGGTCTGTGATGCCCTTAGATGTCCTGGGCCGCACGCGCGCTACAATGAAGGTATCAACGTGTCTTCCCAGGCCGAACGGTCCGGGTAACCCGCTGAACCACCTTCGTGCTAGGGATTGGGGCTTGCAATTGCTCCCCATGAACGAGGAATTCCCAGTAAGCGCGAGTCATAAGCTCGCGTTGATTACGTCCCTGCCCTTTGTACACACCGCCCGTCGCTACTACCGATTGAATGATTTAGTGAGGTCTTCGGACTGGTGCGCGATAGCATTTACCAATGCTGCCGATGTTACTGGAAAGATGACCAAACTTGATTATTTAGAGGAAGTAAAAGTCGTAACAAGGTTTCCGTAGGTGAACCTGCGGAAGGATCATTAACAATTTTATATAATAATTATATAAAAACATTATATATATATATATTTATATATATATACAAGCAAAAATTCATAAGTAAAGAGGTACCTACTATTAAAATATATATATATTTTAATGGAAATTCTTTATTTTTATATACAATGTATTATTACAAAAGTTGTGCATATTTGGTTTGGTTTGTGTTGTTGTTGAACAAAAATATATATATTATATTATATAATATATAGCAAAACAATATTAAATCACGCATGTAGTAACGGCATTCAAAAATTAAAGAGAAAAAAATAAAATTGGAACTATATTATCAACTTAAATAATGTAATTTGTTCCAATACTAATTTCTCTTGCCGTCTTCATTCACATCGTGTTCTTAATAATACAACACGCACATATATCTATACCTACAAAATATATATAAACAACAACAACAAAAATACATGTATATAATAAAATTAGGAGGTTTAAAGATTTTCGCCTCTTTATAATTTATGAAGTTAAAGTAAAAAGAAAAATTGTATATCGATAAATTATATATATATATTTTTCTATTTTTACAAATATTTTTTAATCTCGTTGAGATTATTTTATAAAATTTATTACACGAAAATAAGAATTTATTTTTAAAAACGTTTATATAAAATATGTGTGGTATATAATATCGATAAATTATATATTATATACAGCATATTTTATTTTATTCTTTTTAAAAATGAATGAAAAATTCTTAATAAAATAACCCTGAACGGTGGATCACTTGGCTCGTGGGTCGATGAAGAACGCTGCTAATTGCGCGTCAAAATGTGAACTGCAGGACACATGAACATCGACAATTCGAACGCACATTGCGGTCTTAGGACTTTGTCTTAGACCATTCCTTTCTG
>OY720347.1:452900-462900 GCA_963082975.1 Labia minor | reverse complement strand
ATAAAATAATTCTAGAGTATTTTATTTTTTTTTATTATATATAATATTTGATGTTGTTGTGTTGTGTGTTCTTTTTAGTTGATTTTTTTTTAACTTTAAAATATTTTTTTTTTATTTTAAAGTTAATTTTTTTTCACCTTAGGGTTATTTTTTTTCATCTATAGAAGTTTGAATTCCATCTATAGAAGTTTGAATTCATCTATAGAAGTTTGAATTTTTTTGAATTTTTCGCGTTTTTTTTCCAAGTCCCAATTTTTTTTTTTTTTTTTTTTTTTAAACTTTTAAATAGTAAAAAATATATATCTAGTCTTGCATATGCGAGTCTCACCCCATAGTTAGGTCACCCATCCGAGTGCATGTCCACGACAAATGTTGCTTAACATTGGTGATCGTCGATCACCCATGTTAGGCTTGGCCGTTCGTCGTGGGCCGGTCACCCATCCGAGTGCTAACCTCGCCTGATGTTGCTTAACATTGGTGATCGTTTGATCAGCAATGCAAACAATATACTAAGGCTGTTAGCTAAAAAATATTATATATATTACGGGGGTATAAGTTGTTGTTCGAATCTAATCATAGTTAAAAATTTTTTTTTTTTTTTATTTATTTATATCTCTCTCCATCTAAAATTAATTTAAATAATGTCTTAATTAATAATTAATATTATTTAAATTAAAATTTTTTATTTTTTTTTAATTTTTCTGTGTGTCATACACATACATAACATATCCATGTGGGCATTCGAAACTTGGTAAAAACAATTATTTTTTTATTTTTTTTTTTTTTCTAATCTAATTTATTTATTAAATTAGATTAGATTTTTTATTTTTTTTTAATTTTTCTGTGTGTCATACACATACATACATACATCACACGTGGGCATTCGAAACTTGGTAAAAACAATTATTTTTTTATTTTTTTTTTTTTATTTATACGTAATCTAATCTAATTTATTTAAATTAGATTAGATTTTTTATTTTTTTTTAATTTTTCTGTGTGTCATACACATACATAACATATCCATGTGGGCATTCGAAACTTGGTAAAAACAATTATTTTTTTATTTTATTTTTTTTTTTTTATTTATACGTAATCTAATCTAATATCATCTCCTCTCAATCTAATTTATTTAAATTAAAATTTTATATTTTTTTTTTAATTTTTCTGTGTGTCATACACATACATGCATACATACATACATACATACATACATACATACATACATACATCACACGTGGGCATTCGAAACTTGGTAAAAACAATTTTTTTTTATTTTTTTTATTTTTTTTTTAAATTCTCTTCACTCACCCAGCCATCTAATTTACAACAACATTAATTCTTATTTAAATAAAACTTTTTATATATTTAACTAAACATGTAGGTTTGAGTATGATCGATTGATGCAGTTAAAATATGGATCGAATCAATTTTGGTAAAAATATTTATTTATTTATTTATTTATTTTTTTAATTATTTTATTTTACTAATTTTTATCTATTAATATTATATTATTATATATAAAAATTTTACCACTAAGTAAGAGGTGTGTGTGTGTGTGTGTGTGTGTGTGTGTCATGTATCGAATTAAATTAATTGATATTATGTATATTAGATTTTTATTAAATTAAATATATATATATATATATATATATATATTAGGTTGGGTGGTTTTGTACTCACTGCGTTGCTGTGGAGCTCGGAAGAATCCTGGGCAATCCTGAGACCGACCGGCACACGTCTGCACTGGACCACAGTCCGAGGCCAAATATATATATGTAAGCGAATACATGTGCCACCTAGAACGAATAAATATCAAATGAGAGAGTGAAAATAAAAAAATAAAACATTTAATATTTCTTTCTATCTATTATAAATAAATGTCTAACGGTAAAATATATTTTTTTTAATTAATATTCTTTTTATAAAACTATTTTATTTTTATTTTTTAAAAAAAAACATTATATTTCGTTTTCAAATATCATTTCATTGCTATCTCATTGAGTAGACTGGTCGGCCGGTCGACAAATACGTCGTAGAGGGGATATTTGTCAACGGGAGGCGTGGCTTAGCAGATTTCAATACGAAATGCACCAAACCGTGTTTAAATGTTTTTAATTACCAAAAATAGCAAAATATTATATATATATATATTAAAAAAAATAAAAAAAATAATTCTAGAGTATTTTATTATTTTTTTTTTTTATTATATATTTTATTATTATTTTTTTTTAATTAAATAATAATAAAATATATATATATATAATATTTTATGATTAGTTCTTTTTAGTTGACTTGAGTTGAGTAAAGTGGTTGGCCGGGCGACAAAGGTGTCGAAGAGGGGATATTTGTCGACGGGAGGCGTGGCTTAGCAGATTTCAATACAAATTGCACCAAACCGTCTTTAAATGTTTTTATTTACCAAAAATAGCAAAATATTATATATATATATATTAGAAAAAATAAAAAAAATAATTCTAGAGTATTTTATTATTTTTTTTTTTTTATTATATATTTTATTATTATTTTTTTTTAATTAAATAATAATAAAATATATATATATATAATATTTTATGATTAGTTCTTTTTAGTTGAGTTGAGTTGAGTATAGTGGTTGGCCGGGCGACAAAAGCATCGTAGAGGGGATATTTGTCAACGGGAGGCGTGGCTTAGCAGATTTCAATACGAATTGCACCAAACCGTGTTTAAATGTTTTTATTTACCAAAAATAGCAAAATATTATATATATATATATTAGAAAAAATAAAAAAAATAATTCTAGAGTATTTTATTATTTTTTTTTTTTTATTATATATTTTATTATTATTTTTTTTTAATAATAATAAAATATATATATATATATATATATATATATATAATATTTTATGATTAGTTCTTTTTAGTTGAGTTGAGTTGAGTTGAATTGAGTAGAGTGGTCGGCCGGTCGACAAAGGTGTCGAAGAGGGGATATTTGTCGACGGGAGGCGTGGCTTAGCAGATTTCAATACAAATTGCACCAAACCGTCTTTAAATGTTTTTATTTACCAAAAATAGCAAAATATTATATTTAGTTGATTTTTTTTAACTTTAAAATATTTTTTTTTTATTTTAAAGTTAATTTTTTTTCATCTATAGAAGTTTGAATTCATCTATAGAAGTTTGAATTCCATTCAATTGCCAAAAAATTTCTAAGTCCAACACCACTCGGAAGTGAAATTTTTCTAAGTCCCATCAGTCGACATGACCCAAAACACACTTTTTCATCAAAAATGCCAATAATATACATTTTTAGTATCGCTATGATGTAAAATAAATGAATTTAATATTATTTTATAAAAATTATGATTTTTTTTTTTGGCCGACAATGAGGCATCATTTGGGGGTCCAACCTTCATAGATCGCTCGGAGTCGTTCAAAAATTGAAAAATTTTTCAAAGTCCCATCCATCTATAGAAGTTTGAATTCATCTATAGAAGTTTGAATTCCATTGAATTTTTTTCGTTTTTTTTTCTAAGTCCCAAAAAATTTCTAAGTCCCGTAAGTCGACATGACCCAAAACACACTTTTTCATCAAAAATGCCAATAATATACATTTTTAGTATCGCTACGATGTAAAATAAATGAATTTAGTATTATTTTATAAAAATTATGATTTTTTTTTTTGGCCGACAATGAGGCATCATTTGGGGGTCCAACCTTCATAGATCGCTCGGACTCATTCACAGTTGAAGTGAAATTTTTCCAAGTCCCGTCAGTCGACATGACCCAAAACACACTTTTTCATCAAAAATGCCAATAATATACATTTTTAGTATCGCTATGATGTAAAATAAATGAATTTAATATTATTTTATAAAAATTATGATTTTTTTTTTTGGCCGACAATGAGGCATCATTTGGGGGTCCAACCTTCATAGATCGCTCGGAGTCGTTCAAAAATTGAAAAATTTTTCAAAGTCCCATCCATCTATAGAAGTTTGAATTCATCTATAGAAGTTTGAATTCCATTGAATTTTTTTCGTTTTTTTTTCTAAGTCCCAAAAAATTTCTAAGTCCCGTAAGTCGACATGACCCAAAACACACTTTTTCATCAAAAATGCCAATAATATACATTTTTAGTATCGCTACGATGTAAAATAAATGAATTTAGTATTATTTTATAAAAATTATGATTTTTTTTTTTGGCCGACAATGAGGCATCATTTGGGGGTCCAACCTTCATAGATCGCTCGGGCTCATTCACAGTTGAAGTGAAATTTTTCCAAGTCCCGTCAGTCGACATGACCCAAAACACACTTTTTCATCAAAAATGCCAATAATATACATTTTTAGTATCGCTATGATGTAAAATAAATGAATTTAATATTATTTTATAAAAATTATGATTTTTTTTTTTGGCCGACAATGAGGCATCATTTGGGGGTCCAACCTTCATAGATCGCTCGGAGTCGTTCAAAAATTGAAAAATTTTTCAAAGTCCCATCCATCTATAGAAGTTTGAATTCATCTATAGAAGTTTGAATTCCATTGAATTTTTTTCGTTTTTTTTTCTAAGTCCCAAAAAATTTCTAAGTCCCGTAAGTCGACATGACCCAAAACACACTTTTTCATCAAAAATGCCAATAATATACATTTTTAGTATCGCTACGATGTAAAATAAATGAATTTAGTATTATTTTATAAAAATTATGATTTTTTTTTTTGGCCGACAATGAGGCATCATTTGGGGGTCCAACCTTCATAGATCGCTCGGACTCATTCACAGTTGAAGTGAAATTTTTCCAAGTCCCGTCAGTCGACATGACCCAAAACACACTTTTTCATCAAAAATGCCAATAATATACATTTTTAGTATCGCTACGATGTAAAATAAATGAATTTAATATTATTTTATAAAAATTACAATTTTTTTTTTTGGCCGACAATGAGCCATCATTTGGGGGTCGACCTTCATGGATCGCTCGGACTCATTCACAGTTGAAAAATTTCTAAGTCCACTAAACAAAAAAAATTCAAAAATCGAAAAAAATTTACCGGCAAATGTTGTTTTATTCCCTGTTAACTATAATTTAATAAAAATTTTGAAATTTTTCAAAGTCCAAAAATATTTTATTATTTCAAATGGGAATTTACATGTTATCCTTATGGCCCCCGGATCATGTCGACTAACTTTTTCAACTCTTATGTTTCTGGTATGAGTATCGAAATTTCAACATGAAATTTCTAATGATACTAAATCTATTATTTTCATCGTTCCTTGTGAACGTATGAAGAAAAAAAAATAAAAAAATTTTTTTTTTATTTATCGCTAAATCTTATACATGAATATTACATTATTCGATGTAAAGACAACATTTCCAATTTAATGATTATATCACTCACTAATAGCAAAAATCAATTTTATGTATTGAATATACTAAAATGTTTTATGCTTATTTAAGGAAAGTGATATATAGCAATTCTCTACTTGTTGGAGAGAAAAAAAAGATGAATCTATCAAAAATAGTTCATCCTAATATATAATTTGATGATATGTGTATTCATATCACAAAATATATATTTATCATGAAAAATAAAACTCATTTCATGTTAAAATACATTGAAATGTGAAATATATATATATATTTTTAAAATATATATTATTATAAAATTTCGTTTATATATATATTTTATTTTTCCAATTAAATAATGAAAAATATATATATATATATATATCGAAAGACTTTTTTTTTTAAAAAAAAAGTTCCCTGGTTGATCCTGCCAGTAGTCATATGCTTGTCTCAAAGATTAAGCCATGCATGTCTCAGTGCAAGCCAAATTAAGGTGAAACCGCAAATGGCTCATTAAATCAGTTATGGTTCATTAGATGTTACATTATTTTACTTGGATAACTGTGGTAATTCTAGAGCTAATACATGCAAAACGAGTTCCCACCGGTGACGGCAGGAACGCTTTTATTAGATCAAAACCAATACGTTTGTTTCGGCAAACGCTTCTTTTGGTGACTCTGAATAACTTTATGATGATCGCATGGTCCTGGTACCGGCGACAAATCTTTCAAATGTCTGCCTTATCAACTGTCGATGGTAGGCTCTGCGCCTACCATGGTTGTTACGGGTAACGGAGAATCAGGGTTCGATTCCGGAGAGGGAGCCTGAGAAACGGCTACCACATCCAAGGAAGGCAGCAGGCGCGCAAATTACCCACTCCCGGCACGGGGAGGTAGTGACGAAAAATAACGATACGGGACTCATCCGAGGCCCCGTAATCGGAATGAGCACACTTTAAATACTTTAACAAGTATCCATTGGAGGGCAAGTCTGGTGCCAGCAGCTGCGGTAATTCCAGCTCCAATAGCGTATATTAAAGTTGTTGCGGTTAAAAAGCTCGTAGTTGAAACTGTGTCCCGCACTGTCGGTGCGCCATTTATGGTGTTTACTGACATGCTGCGGGACGTCCTGCCGGTGGGATTGTTGCCACCGTTTGTGTTTTTGTCTTTTTTTAAAAGGCATAATACTGCGGTTCAGTAACATTCTCTTGTCACCCATCGCGGTGCTCTTTACTGAGTGTCGTGGCGGGCCGGCACGTTTACTTTGAACAAATTAGAGTGCTAAAAGCAGGCCTCACGCCTGAATATTGTGTGCATGGAATAATAGAATAGGACCTCGGTTCTATTTTGTTGGTTTTCTGAACCAGAGGTAATGATTAAGAGGAACGGACGGGGGCATTCGTATTGAGACGTTAGAGGTGAAATTCTTGGATCGTCTCAAGACGGACAGAAGCGAAAGCATTTGCCAAGAACGTTTTCATTAATCAAGAACGAAAGTTAGAGGTTCGAAGGCGATCAGATACCGCCCTAGTTCTAACCATAAACGATGCCAGCCAGCGATCCGCCAAAGTTCCTCCGATGACTTGGCGGGCAGCTTCCGGGAAACCAAAGCTTTTGGGTTCCGGGGGAAGTATGGTTGCAAAGCTGAAACTTAAAGGAATTGACGGAAGGGCACCACCAGGAGTGGAGCCTGCGGCTTAATTTGACTCAACACGGGAAACCTCACCAGGTCCGGACACCGGAAGGATTGACAGATTGAGAGCTCTTTCTTGATTCGGTGGGTGGTGGTGCATGGCCGTTCTTAGTTGGTGGAACGATTTGTCTGGTTAATTCCGATAACGAACGAGACTCTAGCCTGCTAACTAGCCGTTCCCGGCATCATATGCTGCCGGCGGTATAAAATTCTTCTTAGAGGGACAGGCGGCTTCTAGCCGCACGAGATTGAGCAATAACAGGTCTGTGATGCCCTTAGATGTCCTGGGCCGCACGCGCGCTACAATGAAGGTATCAACGTGTCTTCCCAGGCCGAACGGTCCGGGTAACCCGCTGAACCACCTTCGTGCTAGGGATTGGGGCTTGCAATTGCTCCCCATGAACGAGGAATTCCCAGTAAGCGCGAGTCATAAGCTCGCGTTGATTACGTCCCTGCCCTTTGTACACACCGCCCGTCGCTACTACCGATTGAATGATTTAGTGAGGTCTTCGGACTGGTGCGCGATAGCATTTACCAATGCTGCCGATGTTACTGGAAAGATGACCAAACTTGATTATTTAGAGGAAGTAAAAGTCGTAACAAGGTTTCCGTAGGTGAACCTGCGGAAGGATCATTAACAATTTTATATAATAATTATATAAAAACATTATATATATATATATTTATATATATATACAAGCAAAAATTCATAAGTAAAGAGGTACCTACTATTAAAATATATATATATTTTAATGGAAATTCTTTATTTTTATATACAATGTATTATTACAAAAGTTGTGCATATTTGGTTTGGTTTGTGTTGTTGTTGAACAAAAATATATATATTATATTATATAATATATAGCAAAACAATATTAAATCACGCATGTAGTAACGGCATTCAAAAATTAAAGAGAAAAAAATAAAATTGGAACTATATTATCAACTTAAATAATGTAATTTGTTCCAATACTAATTTCTCTTGCCGTCTTCATTCACATCGTGTTCTTAATAATACAACACGCACATATATCTATACCTACAAAATATATATAAACAACAACAACAAAAATACATGTATATAATAAAATTAGGAGGTTTAAAGATTTTCGCCTCTTTATAATTTATGAAGTTAAAGTAAAAAGAAAAATTGTATATCGATAAATTATATATATATATTTTTCTATTTTTACAAATATTTTTTAATCTCGTTGAGATTATTTTATAAAATTTATTACACGAAAATAAGAATTTATTTTTAAAAACGTTTATATAAAATATGTGTGGTATATAATATCGATAAATTATATATTATATACAGCATATTTTATTTTATTCTTTTTAAAAATGAATGAAAAATTCTTAATAAAATAACCCTGAACGGTGGATCACTTGGCTCGTGGGTCGATGAAGAACGCTGCTAATTGCGCGTCAAAATGTGAACTGCAGGACACATGAACATCGACAATTCGAACGCACATTGCGGTCTTAGGACTTTGTCTTAGACCATTCCTTTCTGAGGGACGTATTCTATTTAAAATATAAATTTTTTTTTTTTTATTAAAAAAAAATTTATCTAATATTTGGATTTATATTTTTAAATTGAAAATAAAAATATAAATTTTATGTCTATAAAATATGTTTCATTTCACAACATATAAAAAAAAAATGCATACAAAAATTAAAAACAAGTTTTGTATGTTATTTGAATGATGATAATAATAAGAAAAAAAAGAATAAAACTATATATAAAGAAAAAGTTTTTCAAAAAATAATAAAAACTTTTTTTTTTTTTTATTTTTTTTTCTCGCAAAAATTATATTATTTTATATCGAATAACAACTTGTTTTTTACATCTTTTTTTTTTTATTTTAAATAATAAATGAACATATTTTTTTTTTATTTTTTCGTGTGTGAAAAAATACGTACGATAAAATGAAAGATATTATACTATATATATCGTCCTCAGATTAGGAAAGAATACCCGCTAAATTTAAGCATATTAATAAGCGGAGGAAAAGAAACTAACAAGGATTCCCTGAGTAGCTGCGAGCGAACAGGGAAAAGCTCAGCATAAAATCTTGTAACTTGACAGTTATCAAGAGATGTTATGTTTAGGAAGTTTCGTTTATCCTATAACGTACACTTAGTCCAAGTCCACCTTGAATGGGGCATTACCCATAGAGGGTGCCAGTCCCGTAGTGACAAGTGTATAAAAATCTTTATAGGTGAAACTTTCCTTAGAGTCGGGTTGCTTGCAAATGCAGCTCTAAGTGGGTGGTAAACTCCATCTAAAGCTAAATATTACCACGAGACCGATAGCGAACAAGTACCATGAGGGAAAGTTGAAAAGAACTTTGAAGAGAGAGTTCAAGAGTACGTGAAACCGTTTAGGGGTAAACGGAAGAAATCCGAAAATTTGAAGAAAGTGATTCACGTAAAATCTATATTATACTACATTTGATGATTGATGTTTATTAAGCTCCTTGCATGCAATTTATTGTATGTTGAGGGTTCCGTTTAATGGCACAATTCTCATTTGTTTGAATATAATATGGTTTACCGCATTTCAACCTTTCTTATTTACAAAACGTCGCGACCCATTGGATTCCAGTCAAAGATAAAATAGGCTAGTCCTATAGAAGCATGTATTTTTTTAAAAATATTTTGTTTGTTCTATATGGACCTATTTAAATTGATCTGACTGATTATTCGATGGTAGCAAAAATGAAAAGATTTGCCCGTGCATTGGCACGTTTTGAATATTTTTGTAAATTTTTTTTTATTTCAATGTGATTCTTTTAGTACGGACCTATAGGCCCGTCTAAGAGTAAGCATTGTTAACAGAAATATTCTCAAACTGTGGTAATCTTTGTCAGCGGCGAATATGTTTCGGAATTTCGTCCGACCCGTCTTGAAACACGGACCAAGGAGTCTAACATGTGCGCAAGTCATTGGGTATATAAAACCTAAAGGCATAA
>OY720347.1:437900-447900 GCA_963082975.1 Labia minor | reverse complement strand
TTTTTTAATTATTTTATTTTACTAATTTTTATCTATTAATATTATATTATTATATATAAAAATTTTGGGCATTCGAAACTTGGTAAAAACAATTATTTTTTTATTTTTTTTTTTTTTCTAATCTAATTTATTTATTAAATTAGATTAGATTTTTTATTTTTTTTTAATTTTTCTGTGTGTCATACACATACATACATACATCACACGTGGGCATTCGAAACTTGGTAAAAACAATTATTTTTTTATTTTTTTTTTTTTATTTATACGTAATCTAATCTAATTTATTTAAATTAGATTAGATTTTTTATTTTTTTTTAATTTTTCTGTGTGTCATACACATACATAACATATCCATGTGGGCATTCGAAACTTGGTAAAAACAATTATTTTTTTATTTTATTTTTTTTTTTTTATTTATACGTAATCTAATCTAATATCATCTCCTCTCAATCTAATTTATTTAAATTAAAATTTTATATTTTTTTTTTAATTTTTCTGTGTGTCATACACATACATGCATACATACATACATACATACATACATACATACATACATACATCACACGTGGGCATTCGAAACTTGGTAAAAACAATTTTTTTTTATTTTTTTTATTTTTTTTTTAAATTCTCTTCACTCACCCAGCCATCTAATTTACAACAACATTAATTCTTATTTAAATAAAACTTTTTATATATTTAACTAAACATGTAGGTTTGAGTATGATCGATTGATGCAGTTAAAATATGGATCGAATCAATTTTGGTAAAAATATTTATTTATTTATTTATTTATTTTTTTAATTATTTTATTTTACTAATTTTTATCTATTAATATTATATTATTATATATAAAAATTTTACCACTAAGTAAGAGGTGTGTGTGTGTGTGTGTGTGTGTGTGTGTCATGTATCGAATTAAATTAATTGATATTATGTATATTAGATTTTTATTAAATTAAATATATATATATATATATATATATATATTAGGTTGGGTGGTTTTGTACTCACTGCGTTGCTGTGGAGCTCGGAAGAATCCTGGGCAATCCTGAGACCGACCGGCACACGTCTGCACTGGACCACAGTCCGAGGCCAAATATATATATGTAAGCGAATACATGTGCCACCTAGAACGAATAAATATCAAATGAGAGAGTGAAAATAAAAAAATAAAACATTTAATATTTCTTTCTATCTATTATAAATAAATGTCTAACGGTAAAATATATTTTTTTTAATTAATATTCTTTTTATAAAACTATTTTATTTTTATTTTTTAAAAAAAAACATTATATTTCGTTTTCAAATATCATTTCATTGCTATCTCATTGAGTAGACTGGTCGGCCGGTCGACAAATACGTCGTAGAGGGGATATTTGTCAACGGGAGGCGTGGCTTAGCAGATTTCAATACGAAATGCACCAAACCGTGTTTAAATGTTTTTAATTACCAAAAATAGCAAAATATTATATATATATATATTAAAAAAAATAAAAAAAATAATTCTAGAGTATTTTATTATTTTTTTTTTTTATTATATATTTTATTATTATTTTTTTTTAATTAAATAATAATAAAATATATATATATATAATATTTTATGATTAGTTCTTTTTAGTTGACTTGAGTTGAGTAAAGTGGTTGGCCGGGCGACAAAGGTGTCGAAGAGGGGATATTTGTCGACGGGAGGCGTGGCTTAGCAGATTTCAATACAAATTGCACCAAACCGTCTTTAAATGTTTTTATTTACCAAAAATAGCAAAATATTATATATATATATATTAGAAAAAATAAAAAAAATAATTCTAGAGTATTTTATTATTTTTTTTTTTTTATTATATATTTTATTATTATTTTTTTTTAATTAAATAATAATAAAATATATATATATATAATATTTTATGATTAGTTCTTTTTAGTTGAGTTGAGTTGAGTATAGTGGTTGGCCGGGCGACAAAAGCATCGTAGAGGGGATATTTGTCAACGGGAGGCGTGGCTTAGCAGATTTCAATACGAATTGCACCAAACCGTGTTTAAATGTTTTTATTTACCAAAAATAGCAAAATATTATATATATATATATTAGAAAAAATAAAAAAAATAATTCTAGAGTATTTTATTATTTTTTTTTTTTTATTATATATTTTATTATTATTTTTTTTTAATAATAATAAAATATATATATATATATATATATATATATATAATATTTTATGATTAGTTCTTTTTAGTTGAGTTGAGTTGAGTTGAATTGAGTAGAGTGGTCGGCCGGTCGACAAAGGTGTCGAAGAGGGGATATTTGTCGACGGGAGGCGTGGCTTAGCAGATTTCAATACAAATTGCACCAAACCGTCTTTAAATGTTTTTATTTACCAAAAATAGCAAAATATTATATTTAGTTGATTTTTTTTAACTTTAAAATATTTTTTTTTTATTTTAAAGTTAATTTTTTTTCATCTATAGAAGTTTGAATTCATCTATAGAAGTTTGAATTCCATTCAATTGCCAAAAAATTTCTAAGTCCAACACCACTCGGAAGTGAAATTTTTCTAAGTCCCATCAGTCGACATGACCCAAAACACACTTTTTCATCAAAAATGCCAATAATATACATTTTTAGTATCGCTATGATGTAAAATAAATGAATTTAATATTATTTTATAAAAATTATGATTTTTTTTTTTGGCCGACAATGAGGCATCATTTGGGGGTCCAACCTTCATAGATCGCTCGGAGTCGTTCAAAAATTGAAAAATTTTTCAAAGTCCCATCCATCTATAGAAGTTTGAATTCATCTATAGAAGTTTGAATTCCATTGAATTTTTTTCGTTTTTTTTTCTAAGTCCCAAAAAATTTCTAAGTCCCGTAAGTCGACATGACCCAAAACACACTTTTTCATCAAAAATGCCAATAATATACATTTTTAGTATCGCTACGATGTAAAATAAATGAATTTAGTATTATTTTATAAAAATTATGATTTTTTTTTTTGGCCGACAATGAGGCATCATTTGGGGGTCCAACCTTCATAGATCGCTCGGACTCATTCACAGTTGAAGTGAAATTTTTCCAAGTCCCGTCAGTCGACATGACCCAAAACACACTTTTTCATCAAAAATGCCAATAATATACATTTTTAGTATCGCTATGATGTAAAATAAATGAATTTAATATTATTTTATAAAAATTATGATTTTTTTTTTTGGCCGACAATGAGGCATCATTTGGGGGTCCAACCTTCATAGATCGCTCGGAGTCGTTCAAAAATTGAAAAATTTTTCAAAGTCCCATCCATCTATAGAAGTTTGAATTCATCTATAGAAGTTTGAATTCCATTGAATTTTTTTCGTTTTTTTTTCTAAGTCCCAAAAAATTTCTAAGTCCCGTAAGTCGACATGACCCAAAACACACTTTTTCATCAAAAATGCCAATAATATACATTTTTAGTATCGCTACGATGTAAAATAAATGAATTTAGTATTATTTTATAAAAATTATGATTTTTTTTTTTGGCCGACAATGAGGCATCATTTGGGGGTCCAACCTTCATAGATCGCTCGGACTCATTCACAGTTGAAGTGAAATTTTTCCAAGTCCCGTCAGTCGACATGACCCAAAACACACTTTTTCATCAAAAATGCCAATAATATACATTTTTAGTATCGCTATGATGTAAAATAAATGAATTTAATATTATTTTATAAAAATTATGATTTTTTTTTTTGGCCGACAATGAGGCATCATTTGGGGGTCCAACCTTCATAGATCGCTCGGAGTCGTTCAAAAATTGAAAAATTTTTCAAAGTCCCATCCATCTATAGAAGTTTGAATTCATCTATAGAAGTTTGAATTCCATTGAATTTTTTTCGTTTTTTTTTCTAAGTCCCAAAAAATTTCTAAGTCCCGTAAGTCGACATGACCCAAAACACACTTTTTCATCAAAAATGCCAATAATATACATTTTTAGTATCGCTACGATGTAAAATAAATGAATTTAGTATTATTTTATAAAAATTATGATTTTTTTTTTTGGCCGACAATGAGGCATCATTTGGGGGTCCAACCTTCATAGATCGCTCGGACTCATTCACAGTTGAAGTGAAATTTTTCCAAGTCCCGTCAGTCGACATGACCCAAAACACACTTTTTCATCAAAAATGCCAATAATATACATTTTTAGTATCGCTATGATGTAAAATAAATGAATTTAATATTATTTTATAAAAATTATGATTTTTTTTTTTGGCCGACAATGAGGCATCATTTGGGGGTCCAACCTTCATAGATCGCTCGGAGTCGTTCAAAAATTGAAAAATTTTTCAAAGTCCCATCCATCTATAGAAGTTTGAATTCATCTATAGAAGTTTGAATTCCATTGAATTTTTTTCGTTTTTTTTTCTAAGTCCCAAAAAATTTCTAAGTCCCGTAAGTCGACATGACCCAAAACACACTTTTTCATCAAAAATGCCAATAATATACATTTTTAGTATCGCTACGATGTAAAATAAATGAATTTAGTATTATTTTATAAAAATTATGATTTTTTTTTTTGGCCGACAATGAGGCATCATTTGGGGGTCCAACCTTCATAGATCGCTCGGGCTCATTCACAGTTGAAGTGAAATTTTTCCAAGTCCCGTCAGTCGACATGACCCAAAACACACTTTTTCATCAAAAATGCCAATAATATACATTTTTAGTATCGCTATGATGTAAAATAAATGAATTTAATATTATTTTATAAAAATTATGATTTTTTTTTTTGGCCGACAATGAGGCATCATTTGGGGGTCCAACCTTCATAGATCGCTCGGAGTCGTTCAAAAATTGAAAAATTTTTCAAAGTCCCATCCATCTATAGAAGTTTGAATTCATCTATAGAAGTTTGAATTCCATTGAATTTTTTTCGTTTTTTTTTCTAAGTCCCAAAAAATTTCTAAGTCCCGTAAGTCGACATGACCCAAAACACACTTTTTCATCAAAAATGCCAATAATATACATTTTTAGTATCGCTACGATGTAAAATAAATGAATTTAGTATTATTTTATAAAAATTATGATTTTTTTTTTTGGCCGACAATGAGGCATCATTTGGGGGTCCAACCTTCATAGATCGCTCGGACTCATTCACAGTTGAAGTGAAATTTTTCCAAGTCCCGTCAGTCGACATGACCCAAAACACACTTTTTCATCAAAAATGCCAATAATATACATTTTTAGTATCGCTACGATGTAAAATAAATGAATTTAATATTATTTTATAAAAATTACAATTTTTTTTTTTGGCCGACAATGAGCCATCATTTGGGGGTCGACCTTCATGGATCGCTCGGACTCATTCACAGTTGAAAAATTTCTAAGTCCACTAAACAAAAAAAATTCAAAAATCGAAAAAAATTTACCGGCAAATGTTGTTTTATTCCCTGTTAACTATAATTTAATAAAAATTTTGAAATTTTTCAAAGTCCAAAAATATTTTATTATTTCAAATGGGAATTTACATGTTATCCTTATGGCCCCCGGATCATGTCGACTAACTTTTTCAACTCTTATGTTTCTGGTATGAGTATCGAAATTTCAACATGAAATTTCTAATGATACTAAATCTATTATTTTCATCGTTCCTTGTGAACGTATGAAGAAAAAAAAATAAAAAAATTTTTTTTTTATTTATCGCTAAATCTTATACATGAATATTACATTATTCGATGTAAAGACAACATTTCCAATTTAATGATTATATCACTCACTAATAGCAAAAATCAATTTTATGTATTGAATATACTAAAATGTTTTATGCTTATTTAAGGAAAGTGATATATAGCAATTCTCTACTTGTTGGAGAGAAAAAAAAGATGAATCTATCAAAAATAGTTCATCCTAATATATAATTTGATGATATGTGTATTCATATCACAAAATATATATTTATCATGAAAAATAAAACTCATTTCATGTTAAAATACATTGAAATGTGAAATATATATATATATTTTTAAAATATATATTATTATAAAATTTCGTTTATATATATATTTTATTTTTCCAATTAAATAATGAAAAATATATATATATATATATATCGAAAGACTTTTTTTTTTAAAAAAAAAGTTCCCTGGTTGATCCTGCCAGTAGTCATATGCTTGTCTCAAAGATTAAGCCATGCATGTCTCAGTGCAAGCCAAATTAAGGTGAAACCGCAAATGGCTCATTAAATCAGTTATGGTTCATTAGATGTTACATTATTTTACTTGGATAACTGTGGTAATTCTAGAGCTAATACATGCAAAACGAGTTCCCACCGGTGACGGCAGGAACGCTTTTATTAGATCAAAACCAATACGTTTGTTTCGGCAAACGCTTCTTTTGGTGACTCTGAATAACTTTATGATGATCGCATGGTCCTGGTACCGGCGACAAATCTTTCAAATGTCTGCCTTATCAACTGTCGATGGTAGGCTCTGCGCCTACCATGGTTGTTACGGGTAACGGAGAATCAGGGTTCGATTCCGGAGAGGGAGCCTGAGAAACGGCTACCACATCCAAGGAAGGCAGCAGGCGCGCAAATTACCCACTCCCGGCACGGGGAGGTAGTGACGAAAAATAACGATACGGGACTCATCCGAGGCCCCGTAATCGGAATGAGCACACTTTAAATACTTTAACAAGTATCCATTGGAGGGCAAGTCTGGTGCCAGCAGCTGCGGTAATTCCAGCTCCAATAGCGTATATTAAAGTTGTTGCGGTTAAAAAGCTCGTAGTTGAAACTGTGTCCCGCACTGTCGGTGCGCCATTTATGGTGTTTACTGACATGCTGCGGGACGTCCTGCCGGTGGGATTGTTGCCACCGTTTGTGTTTTTGTCTTTTTTTAAAAGGCATAATACTGCGGTTCAGTAACATTCTCTTGTCACCCATCGCGGTGCTCTTTACTGAGTGTCGTGGCGGGCCGGCACGTTTACTTTGAACAAATTAGAGTGCTAAAAGCAGGCCTCACGCCTGAATATTGTGTGCATGGAATAATAGAATAGGACCTCGGTTCTATTTTGTTGGTTTTCTGAACCAGAGGTAATGATTAAGAGGAACGGACGGGGGCATTCGTATTGAGACGTTAGAGGTGAAATTCTTGGATCGTCTCAAGACGGACAGAAGCGAAAGCATTTGCCAAGAACGTTTTCATTAATCAAGAACGAAAGTTAGAGGTTCGAAGGCGATCAGATACCGCCCTAGTTCTAACCATAAACGATGCCAGCCAGCGATCCGCCAAAGTTCCTCCGATGACTTGGCGGGCAGCTTCCGGGAAACCAAAGCTTTTGGGTTCCGGGGGAAGTATGGTTGCAAAGCTGAAACTTAAAGGAATTGACGGAAGGGCACCACCAGGAGTGGAGCCTGCGGCTTAATTTGACTCAACACGGGAAACCTCACCAGGTCCGGACACCGGAAGGATTGACAGATTGAGAGCTCTTTCTTGATTCGGTGGGTGGTGGTGCATGGCCGTTCTTAGTTGGTGGAACGATTTGTCTGGTTAATTCCGATAACGAACGAGACTCTAGCCTGCTAACTAGCCGTTCCCGGCATCATATGCTGCCGGCGGTATAAAATTCTTCTTAGAGGGACAGGC
This sequence comes from Labia minor, assembly GCA_963082975.1. Lineage (NCBI taxonomy): Eukaryota > Metazoa > Arthropoda > Insecta > Dermaptera > Spongiphoridae > Labia > Labia minor. The sequence continues at coordinate 440,281 of OY720347.1, read as the reverse complement.
GGCTTCTAGCCGCACGAGATTGAGCAATAACAGGTCTGTGATGCCCTTAGATGTCCTGGGCCGCACGCGCGCTACAATGAAGGTATCAACGTGTCTTCCCAGGCCGAACGGTCCGGGTAACCCGCTGAACCACCTTCGTGCTAGGGATTGGGGCTTGCAATTGCTCCCCATGAACGAGGAATTCCCAGTAAGCGCGAGTCATAAGCTCGCGTTGATTACGTCCCTGCCCTTTGTACACACCGCCCGTCGCTACTACCGATTGAATGATTTAGTGAGGTCTTCGGACTGGTGCGCGATAGCATTTACCAATGCTGCCGATGTTACTGGAAAGATGACCAAACTTGATTATTTAGAGGAAGTAAAAGTCGTAACAAGGTTTCCGTAGGTGAACCTGCGGAAGGATCATTAACAATTTTATATAATAATTATATAAAAACATTATATATATATATATTTATATATATATACAAGCAAAAATTCATAAGTAAAGAGGTACCTACTATTAAAATATATATATATTTTAATGGAAATTCTTTATTTTTATATACAATGTATTATTACAAAAGTTGTGCATATTTGGTTTGGTTTGTGTTGTTGTTGAACAAAAATATATATATTATATTATATAATATATAGCAAAACAATATTAAATCACGCATGTAGTAACGGCATTCAAAAATTAAAGAGAAAAAAATAAAATTGGAACTATATTATCAACTTAAATAATGTAATTTGTTCCAATACTAATTTCTCTTGCCGTCTTCATTCACATCGTGTTCTTAATAATACAACACGCACATATATCTATACCTACAAAATATATATAAACAACAACAACAAAAATACATGTATATAATAAAATTAGGAGGTTTAAAGATTTTCGCCTCTTTATAATTTATGAAGTTAAAGTAAAAAGAAAAATTGTATATCGATAAATTATATATATATATTTTTCTATTTTTACAAATATTTTTTAATCTCGTTGAGATTATTTTATAAAATTTATTACACGAAAATAAGAATTTATTTTTAAAAACGTTTATATAAAATATGTGTGGTATATAATATCGATAAATTATATATTATATACAGCATATTTTATTTTATTCTTTTTAAAAATGAATGAAAAATTCTTAATAAAATAACCCTGAACGGTGGATCACTTGGCTCGTGGGTCGATGAAGAACGCTGCTAATTGCGCGTCAAAATGTGAACTGCAGGACACATGAACATCGACAATTCGAACGCACATTGCGGTCTTAGGACTTTGTCTTAGACCATTCCTTTCTGAGGGACGTATTCTATTTAAAATATAAATTTTTTTTTTTTTATTAAAAAAAAATTTATCTAATATTTGGATTTATATTTTTAAATTGAAAATAAAAATATAAATTTTATGTCTATAAAATATGTTTCATTTCACAACATATAAAAAAAAAATGCATACAAAAATTAAAAACAAGTTTTGTATGTTATTTGAATGATGATAATAATAAGAAAAAAAAGAATAAAACTATATATAAAGAAAAAGTTTTTCAAAAAATAATAAAAACTTTTTTTTTTTTTTATTTTTTTTTCTCGCAAAAATTATATTATTTTATATCGAATAACAACTTGTTTTTTACATCTTTTTTTTTTTATTTTAAATAATAAATGAACATATTTTTTTTTTATTTTTTCGTGTGTGAAAAAATACGTACGATAAAATGAAAGATATTATACTATATATATCGTCCTCAGATTAGGAAAGAATACCCGCTAAATTTAAGCATATTAATAAGCGGAGGAAAAGAAACTAACAAGGATTCCCTGAGTAGCTGCGAGCGAACAGGGAAAAGCTCAGCATAAAATCTTGTAACTTGACAGTTATCAAGAGATGTTATGTTTAGGAAGTTTCGTTTATCCTATAACGTACACTTAGTCCAAGTCCACCTTGAATGGGGCATTACCCATAGAGGGTGCCAGTCCCGTAGTGACAAGTGTATAAAAATCTTTATAGGTGAAACTTTCCTTAGAGTCGGGTTGCTTGCAAATGCAGCTCTAAGTGGGTGGTAAACTCCATCTAAAGCTAAATATTACCACGAGACCGATAGCGAACAAGTACCATGAGGGAAAGTTGAAAAGAACTTTGAAGAGAGAGTTCAAGAGTACGTGAAACCGTTTAGGGGTAAACGGAAGAAATCCGAAAATTTGAAGAAAGTGATTCACGTAAAATCTATATTATACTACATTTGATGATTGATGTTTATTAAGCTCCTTGCATGCAATTTATTGTATGTTGAGGGTTCCGTTTAATGGCACAATTCTCATTTGTTTGAATATAATATGGTTTACCGCATTTCAACCTTTCTTATTTACAAAACGTCGCGACCCATTGGATT